>JABXWE010010095.1:0-34225 GCA_014611495.1 Limonius californicus
TTACGTCCCTGTTTCAAATTTATTAATGCGCGATGCACTATTTCTAACTACGCATGCCCCCCACATTTAACATGTGTATATCGAAATTTGTTTATTTCCGTCTTCCATTTGCTGGTACTGCAGCCATATTAATAAAAATTACAATACTAGTCAAAATTAAGAATTTTAAATGTTATTGTTCTATTATTTTAACTAAGTGTATAATTTTTTGTTGTTCCTGTTATCTCGCGTAATATGTATTATAATATGTGCTAAGTAATATATTAAATATTAATGGTAAGTGTTTGCAAAAGAATGATGCGTTCCTTAATCTAACTTTGTCTTTTTTGTTTTATTTCATATACAGTATTTTCTGAAGAAGCCCAATTTCATGTGGCGAAACGTAATATTAAAATTGTGACATTAACTTCTATTTCCTGTCGAAGTTTGATCTAAATACACTTTTATATTTGGCGAAGATTGTTTCTCTACCTATTTGACACTATCTAATATTATGAAAATATCCATTTTACAATAGAAATTTTAAATACAACTGCGTATTATATACATAACTCAGCAATTTTGTATTTCTCCGAAATTCCGAAACATGTTTTCTACTGGTTTAATATAACTACCGTTATCTTATCAACTAGAAGAAGTTATTCTCGCTGAAACTTTAAAAGTATTCTATAGGTAAAACACTGGATGATGATGAGACGTATTGAAAATAATAGTAGAAGGGCGGAGTTTGAACAGTTCCATAATAAATGTAAAAGAGTTTGTTTCTAGTTATCATTCATACACTTTCTGTTATTATTATACACAAAAATAACGACCCGTTGCAATGTAATGTGATTAAGATAGGTATTAATATTAATTGTAGTGTACTTAGATTATAGTCATACTGTATATAAATAGTGTCAATTTAGTTTAATAAGTGGCCTGACAGGTAAGCATTATTGGTACATTGTGGAGTCCGGTCAACGTGCGAGTCGTAATAGAATAGTTTTGCAAGCTTAGCTTGAAAATATGTAAACCCAAGTAAAACCAATTAAATGTTTAATAATTACAAATGGATTTTTAATTGGATTGAGTACAAAGGTGACTCCTGAAAACCAAAAGGAATGGTTTTAGTACACTGTAGTAGAATTGAATCAGACATTAACCTCTGTCGACATTTTAATCTGCGAACAATCAAATTGTCAAGATTACAACGTTTACTTTAATCCACTTTAAAAACAAGGTAATGTGCTTGTATATAAGTAGATTGCTTTTAATAATCAGTACTAATTAGTCGAACTAGCGATGATACTAACTACTAAAATGATGTACTATTTTATACAATTACTAGTGATTTGTGCTTTTCTCTTTGACAGCGCACAAGCGGTAAGTAGCAGTTACTTTGTTAAAATAGTATTTCATCAAATTACCGAGAAATATTATTTTAGTTCTATTCGATAAAGAAAACACAATATGGATTAATACGTGGTGAAGTAAAACGTAGCGAAGCTAATGCAACTATAGAATACTTTTCTTACAGAGGAATACGATATGGTCGAGCACCAATTGGTAAGCTTCGGTTTCAGGTAAGCTCAAACAAACTAAGATTTAAAAAAATGTGTACATAAGACGTCATTCTCAACATAGCTGTTTGTATATTTCAATCAGAATCAGCTAATAGGAACTCTTGTAGGAACCCCAGCCACCTGAACCATGGCTAGGTATTGAAGATGCAATTGAGCCAGCCATAAAATGCGTACAAATTGACAATAACTTCAATGGTCAGGGTGTAGTAGGCACCGAGGACTGTTTAAAGCTTAATGTTTTCGTACCAAAAACGGTTAGTATAGTCGTTATAGGTATTTAAGATTTAGAACGCTAGTTTTATTTGGGAAATTCCAGGCCAGAAAACATCATCTTGGATTATTACCAGTGTTAATATGGATTCATGGCGGCACGTTTATTTTTGGATCCATGAATTCAAGTGGACCCGACTACTTGATGGAAAAACCCATTATATTGGTAGAAGTCGAATATCGACTAAACGTGTTCGGGTTTTTAAGTTGCATGGATAGGCACGCTAAAGGTAATCTTGGTCTCAAGGACCAACTACTTGGTTTGAAATGGGTGAAGGAAAATATAAGGTACTTTGGTGGTGACCCAAATCAGGTAACCATATCTGGCGAAAGCGCTGGAGGGGCTTCAGTTGTGTACCACATGGTGTCTCGTAGAAGTCAAGGTTAGTAAAATACTTGCAAAACATTCAAAAATGAAAACGGCTAATATTTATTGCAAACAGGACTATTCCATAAGGCGATCAGTCAAAGTGGCACCACTTTCAACAGGTGGGCGTTGCAAGAGCATCCTAAAGAGATCACCTTAAGGTTAGCTAAAGGAGTAGGAATAGAAGAGACCGACTGCAAAAATATAATCGGGGAATTACAAAAAATTGACTATAAAATTATTATGCAAGCAGCATTTAACAAGTCTATTGTTGTAAGTTTCGTTTTCTATGAAATTTGCTCCTTTTGAACAACCTTTTCAGGGATTCTACACGCCTTATTACGCACAACCCTTTGGACCCATAATTGAATACGAAAGTGATACCGCCATACTTTCTGAGAGCAGTTTTAAACTTTTGCAGGACGGAAAATTTTCCCGTGTACCGTACATTTCAGGATTTAACACAGAGGAGGGTTCATTTGCCTATGACTGTACGTATTCTATCGATTTTTTCTGTTAATTGTAATGTGTATTATTTAGATATACAAAATGGTAGAGTAGATATTAAAATATACGAAGAGCATCCAGAATTATTGATTCCCATATCGATGAAGGTACCTGTGGGATCTCAATGCTATCAAGAAACCATCGACATAATCAAAAGATTCTATTTCAAAAATGGCAACGTCACTGACAAAAATAATTGGATCCCAGTAATACAGAAATTTATTTATAATTTTCGTATTAGCTTACTGATACCTGTGTTTGCAGTATATGTCTCAAGAACTGTTTGTACGTGGAATTATAAAAACCATGGAGCTGATGTATCGACAGATTCCTTTGTATTTCTACAGGATTTCATATACGGGAAGCAGACCTATATCCTACCTTGGTAATCAAATTAACTATGTACAATGTGTGCCTAACATAATTGTTTAAACTTAGGAGGGGATCTAATTATGATAATAGTTGTATCCAGTATTTCCATAATTATGTTCAGATAAGTGATCGGACAAGTCTCACTTCTGAAAGCCGTACCTCTGTAACGTACCATTTCCAGACTAAGGTTTATATTAACAATTTAAATTCATTAAATTTTAACGGTTGCATAATTATCAAACGCAGAATGGAGGGATATTGTGAAATGTTAAATGTTAGAGTATGCAGTATCTGCAGCAAACGTTTTTGATTTAGGAAGAATTATTATTTTCGCTGTAGCTTAACCCAAGGTTTGTTGTAGTAGAATGAATAGGCTAATACTGAAGACCCACTGTATAATAGTTATTGATATCTTGCAGGTGGAGTGGGCCACTTCGAAGAAGTTCAATACTTGTACTATCCTAGAAGGCCGAATTCAAGTACAATCGAATCGGATTCTGACACGCTTATGCGCAAACGGATTGTAACTTTGTGGACTAATTTCGTTATCAATGGGTAAATAATATTATCAGCAATGTAGATCATAATTATGTTGTTTAATTTCTTTTCAGTAATCCCACTCCCAAAAGAGAGCAACTTCTGGCGAATGTTATTTGGCCAAAAGTAAACGCCGAGAAATCTTATTTGGACATTAATACAAATTTGACTGTGCTAACAAATCCTAATCGAGAAGATTCTGAGTTCTGGGAGGCTTTATTTAATTTGTGTGGAAAACCTCCCTACATCACATACTAATCACGAACATGAATACGTGATAATACATTTATCATTTAACCCTTAACCGGTCAAGCTATTTTACTAACAGTACCGGACAAGGTGTGTCTACCAGGCACACTACTTTTTATAGTAAATATGCTCAAGTTCAGCATTTTAAACGTATGTATTTATTTATCTGTATTAAATATAATACTTGTATGCTTCCGATTTGACATAATAAACAATTAAAACAACATATACAAATACAGTTTTATTAAATTCTAACGTGAGTAAGTAGATTTTGGTACTGTACATAATATAAATTAGGCACAATTATGACAAACTCTCTATGCACAGCTATGTTCTCCACACACATTTTCTTTCCGTTTGCTGCAAGTCTGCTTTTGATTTTTACTTTTTTTAGCTGGACAAATGTAACAGCGCTTGCGTTTCCCTGTTTGGTTTGCTAGTGAAGTCTCAGTTTGAGTATTGCCTGAAAATTGTGCAATACTTTGCAGGGTGGGTTTCTGTAAGCCCTTTCCAAGTCTTCGTCTGATTTGTGGAGTCAGTAATTCTTCTCCTAAATTCCGCAGAAAAATACGTCTTATTTTGCATGTTCCTTTATTCCCCTGTGGATGCAAATTCCTCCAGAAGATCGACTGCATCCCTAAAAAATTTCTTTTGCACATATATTCGTGTACTAATTAGTCAAGTGAATCGACACCACCCTTTGTATCGTTACAAGTTAAAATTATTTCCGGTTAGTTCTTCTCATCCGAAACGTCAGCCGATTGATGCACTGTTGAAAGTAAAATCACCCATTTTTTAACTTGCGGAACATACGACACAAGACTAACTTTTTTGTAAAGCCAAAGATCGAAGACCTTTCTGGCCTTGCTTTATTGGGTAGGAACTCTGGTGGTATGTATGTTTTGTTCTTTTTTAGCGTTCCTACAATAGTAAGACCATTATCTAAGCTTTTCTGCTAAAGTGAAGTTCGTGAAGAAGTTGTTACAAGTAACATTGCGGTAGGTCCTTTGATATGACTGTCAGTGTTTCTCCAACGGTGCTTCCTAGCTCAATTACCCTTTGGTTTCCCTCTTTGCCAAGATACGGTATTCCCTTCAAAGGATAAAATGTTTTCGAAGCACACAGCTACCGTACCATATCATATATTTACGAACAAGAAGAACGGGTCAATAGGTTCTTCAACCAATTGTCCAGAAGGGAGGCACACTTTGTTTACTGCGGACTTCATAATATTCCGCTTGCTGGTACGACCACCAACATCATGCGGTTTTGATAACCACACCGTTCCATCTTTTTCCACAAAAAAACCTGAGGCTGTAGCTGCTGGTTCTACCTCGTCATCTGAATTTTCCGACATATCCTTGAACATCATCTACTTCAGATGCTTCAGAAAGTACTTTTCCTCAGAATCAGAATTGAAATTCTCTTCATCACTTTCGTTTAGAAATCCTTTTTCGTCGGTGTCTGACAAATTGTCAACATTGCAGAAACACAGCTGATCAGTGAGACACAAAAGGGTGCCAAAAGCACAATAACAAATGAGATTCTGCAACATGTGCCTGACAGGCACATCTGACCGGTTGTGTAACAAAATAGTTTAATATATTTTTTAAAGGATCTAAAGAGGAAAAATTTATGAACAAAAGCATAAACGTACGTAATATACACTAGTGAAGGATAAATAAAATACCCAAGGCCCAATAATTTTTCTGCGAAAAAATAGATCCTAAAAACCATCAGGATGTGCCTGTCAGGCACACCTTGACCGGTTAAGGGTTAATGTAAATTAGATAATATTAGGTAATTGTTGGAATATCTATTCGAAAAAATAAGTAATACCAGAAAACTAAATAAATGAAAGTTACTATTCTACAATAAATTTCTGTAAGTTTTAATAAACTAAAATTATGTAATTAAATATTTAGAAATCGCAATTCTGTATAGTTTATAACACAGAGCCATCATCAGCATATAGTAACTGCAGCATATCCTATTCACTATCAGTTATATGCTCTATTTGCCAGTTGACAGCCGATATATTCTTTATCTAAGAAAATTGCTGAATTAAATACAAAGCAAACCTCCCACGAATATTTCTAAATATTATCAGTAGCAGATACACATACGGCGGCTTGATGCAAACCAGTTGTGTTATGGGTCCAGAAACGTATATGAGGCGCTGACGATTATATGAGTAGTTGTAAGAAACAACGAGTAACATTGGAAAGTAACATTGCACTGCTCCAAGAAATTAACGCACCAATAATTAATGTTGCGATGAAAGAAAAGTAGTGCGCTGTAGTAGTAGTGCATGTCTGATACAAACCTGATAGACACATGTTACTCTTGGTCTGTTTCTACATCTTTATTTTGTTAAAAAAAATTAATAAATTTTACATGCACATTTACAATTTACTTGCAGTTTCATTTTACTTAAAATGTATCAAATCGTATAGCTGTCATCAAACAATTGCTTGTATGATCAGTCTTATTTAAAATGCAACGTTTCTCAAGAAATTTAAGTCGTGATGAGTGTGTCACAGCCCTAACTTTGTCCGAAGAAGGCTATTCTTTCCGCGCTATCGCAGACAGGCTTGGGGTGAATCACACAACCATTTCTCGAGTCATCCAGCGTTTCAGAGAAACTAACGAACATGACAGCCGACCAGGGCAAGGGCGACCACGTGCTACTACCGCTGTATAAGATCGTTTTCTTCGAATGAATGCACTAAGAGAGCGCTTTATCACCACAAGCGCAATTCAAAGACAACTTTCAGCAGTACATAATGTGCAGGTTAGCAATGAAACCATTCGCTAACGTCTTCTGGAAGGAAATCTGAGAGCCAAACTACCAGCTACTGGCCCACAGTTGACTACAGACCACCGCGTACACAGATTTGATTTTGGTAGAAACCACTTGAATTGGGAAAATGAAGATTGTAGACGTATTTTGTTCACAGACGAGTCCAGATTTTGTTTGAAGAGTTGCTATAGGCGCATTCGAGTTTTTAGACGTCCAAATGAACGATATGCTCAATGCAATTTTGCCACACGACTGCATTTGGTGGTGGCTCAATAATGGTATGGAGAGGCATATTTTGCACGGCCCTCACAGACATACACATCTTCCCCAGTGGCACTTTAAACAGTCAGAGGTGCATTACGGATATCTTAGAACAGTATGTTGTGCCATATACCCCATACATCGGAGACAACTTCTAATTAATGCAAGACAACGCTCGGCCCCACACAGCCAGAATTGTGCAAGAATACCTAGACGACGTTGGCATTCCTGTTATGCAATGGCTAGCCAGAAGTCACGAATTGAAACCGATTGAGCACCTCTGGAATATTCTCGGAAGACAAGTACGATCCCTTTAACCGCCCCCTGCAACTCTTAACGATCTAGGAAATTCATTAGTGGAAATGTGGGATAATCCTGAACATGAGCAGTTAAGTGTGTTAATTGTTGATTGTTGTTAATTTGGGTAAAATATGGTTTACTTAATGTTAAGCATTATCTATGATTAAACGTACTTCATTACATGCACTACTTTAAACAATATTGCGATTGTTAGTTGTGGTGCGTTAATTTCTTGGAACAGTGTACATTTATCTATTGAAAACTGATTCAGCAAACATAGAACTGCCTAAGCTTGGAAAAAAGATATGACGTAGTACATGCCACAGAAGATTAATTTTATATCTCTTCTCCTAAGGATCTTACATCTTACATACACAATCACCAAAATTTATTAAATTTACCGAGATTGCCAAGCCCCTTTCAGTTCTAAAAGCCCCTACAGACGATGTGACCAGCATCGGCCAACACTGGGCAAATACACATTTGCTACATTGTGTGTAAGATTAGCACTTTACAAACATACACAAATGTTGGCGTTCATGGACGTTCGGTTAGCAGGCGGTAAATATTATACACATCAAAAGGATAGACGAATGTTGGCCTAACAAATCCCCAGTGATGAACATTGACTAAAACACGGCAAACGTTTACGTTCGCCAAACATTAGCCAGAATCTATGCGCGATAACAAGCGCCACATTTTCTACATCGTCTGTAGCGGCCTTAATAGCAACAAACTAAACATTTTATATAATGTGTAAAAAGACGTACAAAGAGTAGAAAGTCCTCATGTATTTGTCGTCGGTATATCCCACAACATTTAAACAAATCCTTCAGCGTGGTTTTTGAGATTTACGCATCTTTAATTTAATACCAATAGCATACCAGGTTATTTATTTTTTTTATTTATAGGCATTTCAGGTCTTTACTAAGCAACTGAAAAATATTCAGAAAAGAAGAAAAATATTACGGAATGATCATATAGGAAATGTATTACAAAACAGTGCGGAATTTATATGTAGACTGTTAAACTTTATAAACAAACAGGGCTATGAAATTTGATATAAAATAAATACCTACAATTATATAGTGTGAAAGACCTATGTAGTTGGGCACCAGTTAATATATATGTTATAACAAAAATTGTAATTTCATTGGGTGACATAAATATATTGCAAATGTTGAAACTAATAAGATTTTCACAAATGTGGAGGTATTTAAACATAACAGGTTGGTATCAGTTCCGGTCAAAGCGGAATAAAAAACTAAAGTTAAAAATGCTTACATTTGCACATCTTCGGTTACAAGTTCTGTACAATAGGTTTAAAAAAAAATAGAAGCAGTTACTTACCTCATCGTGGTCACCCGATATTGTTTGTTCCATGGAGAGCCTCACAATATGTTCATAGGCACGTTATTACATGCCTACGTCAAGTCTTCGAAAAGCAAGTTTAAATCTCGTCTTATGATTGTTCTCTTTTTTAGAATATATATTAAACAGAACAGGCTTTTTTTCTGCATGCAGATCTTAGTATTCCTGTCTTATTAAACCTCTTAATACACTTCTATATAAGGGATTAAAGGTGGGAATGTTCCAGAAACTTTCGGTTATCCCAAGAGCGTTTCTGTGAATACCCCACATAGTGTTTGCGTTAGACGTCTGTAATGTCGCAGACAACATTCGGTTAATATTGTAATTCACTGTTAGTGCAAATTGGTGTACAAAATGAGTATTTTACGCTCTCAACCTAAGAATAATCTCGCAGAAGCTGAAATGATCATATTACATGGATTTGACGATCTAGAATTACACGCTATGGTTGAAGAATAGGAGGCAAGTGTTATAGAATATGAGGACCATGAATTTGATCCAGAAGAAATCGATCATCAAATGTGTGTGATGACGATACAGAGCCCGAGTAGGTTGACCAAGCGAATTCGTCTGATGGTTATCATATTTACTCTGCCAAAGATAGTGCCCATTAGTCTAAGTTACCAGTAAGTAGAATTTCAGGACGACCACAACCAAATATACTTACCGTTGCTGCAGGTTCAAATTCTGCAATATGCAGGATCAAGTCTAACAGCATAGATGCAAGAAAAAGATTTCTCCTTCAATTAGTTAAAGATTTAGTCAAAGGAAACAATATTATGTTACAAAAATAGTAAAGGTGTGAAGGCGAATATAAAGGAATGGAAATGGAAAGGAATTGCTCTTCAACTAGAACCTATCTGAGTACAATTTGCAACATTTATCATATTTTTGCAAATGCCAACCCAAATATCCATTGAAATCAGTAATTAAATTCTATTTTCGTCGAATTGGCACATTCCATAACGTGAAATGTAGAACAGTGAAAACAAGATTACTCCCTCAAGTTTAGCAAATTATTACACTTCATATTTACTGAATACCAAATAATTAATTAGTTTTCCCTGCATTCACTTAAAACTGAAATGGAATGGTATTGTACGCGTTTGGAGAGCGTTTATTATCTATTATCTCTATGTAAATACTTCCAATTTGTTTAGCTTAGTATATTAAACAAATGGCTATTTTACATCCGTAGAACAAATCCCTCTCAAACAATAAAGAATGTTGGATTACCTTGAGTTCTAGGCTTTAATTATTTGCACATAATTCCATTTAAATCACTTTTTGTAATTGACATATTTAAAAACCACTTTTATTGCCGAAAATGTACCAACCACGTCATTAAAAATTACGAAGCCTATCAAAAGTATTCTTATTTTAAGCTTAGGGGTTTATCGTGTTTACATCGCATTACATTGGATTATTACATTTATTACCTTATACACAGTGATACCGTTTCCTTTTAATTAGACTTTAGAAGGATGATGACTAGGTGTTAGCAAAATGAAACATTATCATTTAGGTTCTGTTCAAATTTTGCTATTACTTGTTTCCACGGTTTTTACTGTAAGTAGACCACATTCTATTTGACTCACTTTACTAACGTCTTCTTACAGTTTAATCCTTTAATCCGAAGAACAAAATATGGATTCGTTCGTGGCACTTTTGAACGCAGCAAAGCCGATGCCTCCGTCGAATACCTCTCTTTTATGGGCATTCCCTACGCTAGGCCACCTGTTGGAAAACTGCGATTTCAGGTTAACATGCTAAATTTTAATATTAACACTGTGTAATAACATTGCCATGTAGGAGCCAGAATTTCCAGAACGGTGGACAGGAATCCGAGAAGCAAGTCAGCATGCAAAAAAGTGTGTTCAATTTAGCAATAACTTCGATGGTACAGACGTGATTGGATCCGAGGATTGTCTTTATCTCAACGTTTTCATTCCGAAAAAGGTATCTGCAACGATTAAATTTTCAGACAGTAACATTATCGATACTTTTAGTCAGGTACCAATACAAAACCGGTAATGTTTTGGATACACGGCGGGAATTTCATATTCGGTTCAGACAGAAACGCAGGACCGGACTATGTCATGGAAAAAGATATGGTGTTTGTTAGCATCCAGTACAGAATAAATGTTTTTGGATTTTTATCTACTTTAGATAAATACGCCACTGGAAACTTCGGACTGAAAGACCAAGTGATGGCCCTTAAGTGGGTAAAGGAGAACATCAAAAATTTCGAAGGTGACCCAAAAAGGGTTACCATACTGGGAGAAAGCGCAGGTGGAGCTTCAGTACAGTACCACATATTATCTACTAAAAGTAGAGGTAAGGACAGTAATATCAATTTGCTGGAAGTTCTCGGATTTTTTTGTAGGACTATTTCAACGTGCAATTAGCCAGAGTGGAAGCACTTTGGATCGATGGGCACATCAAGAACACCCCAGACAGATGGTACTGAAGCTAGGTAAAGGTCTGGGAATCTCCAACACTAACAGTAGGGAATTAATTGCAAAATTACAGAAAATTGATCATAAAACCATCATATCAGCAGCTTTTAATGCTTCGATTGTTGTAAGAAAGGGCATCTTCTGAAAATTTTCCTACCATTTTAAAAGTAAACATTTTAGGGATTTTATACGCCTTACTACGCCCAACCGTTCACTACCTGCATAGAAAGCGAAGGTAAATCTGCTTTTATTAGCAACAGCACCTATGCGCTTCTAGAAAAGGGAATATTTAATGAAGTGCCATATATTTTGGGATATAATACTGAAGAAGGCTCGTTTGCATACCATTGTAACAATGAAAATACTATTAGCGTTGTATGTTATCTAGAAATTTTATTTTAGACATAGAAAATGGCAGAGCAGATATAAACAGATACCAAATTAACCCCGAATTCTTGATTCCATTCGCGATGAACATCTCCAAAGACTCAATTTGCTCAGAAGAAGTCGTGAAACAAATTAAGGCTTTCTATTTTAAAAACGGCCCAACAAACGATAAAAAACGTTGGATAAATGTACTTTTACAATTTTTAGTGAGAGTTATTGTATAATTTATATTATTTTCAGTACATGTCGTTTGAACTCTTCAACCGTGGTATTAGAAAATCAGTAGAGTTTATGTACAACCACATGCCATTGTATTACTATAGATTTTCGTATCGAGGAAGTAGAAATGAATCCTACGTTGGTAAATATCACAGAGTGTATTATTAATTAACGTGGTAATAATGGTAAAATAGAATTACTTTCGACGAATTCGTAATAGATATCTTATCTAATTCAGTTAGTACTGGTCAAAAATATTTCCAGGAGGAGTAGGACATCATGAGGAAATAATGTACCTTTGGTATTCTCGAAGGGAAGGAGCAAATACCAAAGAATCTAAAGCTGATACGTTGACTCGTAGACGCTTCGTTACGATGTGGACAAACTTTGCGGCTACAGGGTAAGTTTAATATGTAGAGTTTTGAGTTAATCATCTCTTAAACGTGTTGAAATTGCAACACTGATGTATGTAAGGTGCTAAGTGCTAAAACCCTGCTTGAAAATTTTCAGTAATCCCACTCCTGAAAACGACACCCTTTTGCAAAACGTCAAGTGGCCAAAGGTAACGCAGAAGGACAAGATACCATTTCTGGATATTGATGACACTTTAAAAGTTGGAAACAATCTCGATCAGAAAGATTACGAATTCTGGGAGCAGCTATTCGCCTTATGCGGAAATCCACCCTACACTGGATACTAATTATCAGAAGCAAGTAAAAAGTGTAGATTATTGCCTTTTAAATAGAAGGTTTTTGGTAGTTCTCATCTACACACTGATTATAAATATCTTTTTAACTGCTTTGGATTATAGCGTTCCAAACGATTATTGAACTACGAATCACTATCCACTATACATACCCCATATTGGGGGGTATTTCTTTTCTTTCTAGTGGTTTATAGATATTATACAGTATGATACAAATATCTACTAGAAAATACCAATTTACAGTGCATCAAGTTCAAATAACAATCATTTAACTGATTTATTAAGGGATTTAGTTGTAACATAAATTGTTTCTAGTCTAACATCTGCTACCTTTTAGTAATTAGTTAGCTAAGTTAACAATATTAGTTTCAAGTTTTTGATAAGAATATCAAATTAGGAAATAAAGTGTGTAATAACATAACGCTCGCAGAATTTGCGAACGCAATAATGGCGAATTCTGCTGTATATCCCATAGATATTGCAGCCATTGAAATATTAATTTTTAAGTGATACTTTAGGAAATATTTTGTAATACAGTACATAACTTGCTCATATTCCTAAATAGAAATAGCAAAATAAAAACAATGTTTACGTATAAAACATTGTTGCTGTAGTGTTTCCGCAGTGAGTAGAGGGATTAAATAGAATAGGGCAACAAAAATACTCTCTCCCTTTTTGTTATATTGTTTTTTTTTATTGGGCGAGATCTAGGACGCGGCTTTCCAAGCATCTCTTTGCTCTTAAAGCACGTTAGCCCATTGTACACCGTAGCTATGAATTTTGCTTATCTGGGGTAGTACCAACCCTAGTACTGATTTTTAACGACCTGCGGCTTTACGTCTTATCCAATAGAAGACGCACTTTCAAATTTTTTTACCATCAGAAGAACCTCACCAACCTCGATTGGATTCGACCCCGCGTCCCTTGGGTCTAAAGGCAAGGGGCAACTACTAAAGGCAACTACTACACCACCGAGGCCGGCATCGGTTACATTACTTATATGCGAATTTTAAATACGCCCCAAGTATTTCGAGTTACTTACCCAGAAGAGTTATAACGATTTTTCATATTCTCTCATTTTCTCGTGTTACACGTTTCCTACATCTAAAGTCGGAATTCTTGCACATATCCTTATCAAAAGTAATAAGAACTCACAAATTATGACAACTATATGGTGTTAAAAGTCATCAAATGAGATTTGAAATCTATGTAGGTTTACTTTAACTTACTTTGAGGTGTGCTGAGGAGTTAATTATCTTACGCAAATTAAATCTCAACAGAGTGCTGTGCAGGTGTTTTACTACATATTAAAGAAAACTTTTTCATCCTAAAGATAAACTTGACAAATAAATAAAATTGCGTACAAAGTAAGCGAGGAGTAAGTTCTTTTACCCAGAGCTATCTCCCGACAGAACTACACAAACTAGTTTTTGTTGTCTAAAATCAGAATTAGTTGGGTCTATTTTGGATACTACGGTGGTTCCTTGGTTGCCTAAAACGATTTTCTGTAACTAAGAAGAAACAGGAATAAGAACATTAAAATCGGCAGCATTTTTCTCTAACTAGATGACCAGATTTCTAATATTTTCATTTCATACGCCTCCAATCGTTGATTCTATTACGCGATAGTGTTGATATCGCAACACACCTTTGGTTGATTCGGAAAACAATCAAACAACATTTATAACAATAAGAACATGAATTTTACATACGAAAAAAATATGATGTTTAGGAAATAGTTCAAATTAGAAATCCGTCTCTTGTGTGTACCTTCCTGTATTTCCAATTATATTATTTGATATTCTGTGACGAAACCTCTTTCGCGCAATACCTTTTAATAAAAATATTACCACATAACATTACTTCAGATTATAAATTGAAACAGTACATACGCAATACTTCCAATTTTTTTAAATTAGAATCGCCGATTTGAAGTCATATGAGGGTAGTAACTCTCCTTGTTATTAAACCTGAGTACATAGTTTGAATATACGTAGGAACAAAATTCTGATGAAATACTTATGTAAAACTCCGGAAACAACAACATAAACAAAATTTTAAAATGTTGGAAGGAATGTTAATTCAAACTGAATTATATTTTACTAGACTAATTACGTTAAAAATTAACGCGCGGCAATTTAGCGCTTGCTGAACAACAAAATGATAATCAAATTGTCTTAACCTTGAAATTAGTTAATAAGTCTTAAACGATTTTATGGGAAATAAAAATGAAATTATGCAAATTACATAATTATAAAAATATTTTATATTTTCAAAATATAGATTTTAGAAGGCACCTCAAAATTTTTATATTAATTTTATGTTAAACCACAAAAATGTTCTTTGCATAATCTTTAGTTTAATGCTTCTTCAGTATAAGATGGGATATTAAATCGACATACGCTTAGACAGTTTATACTGATTTTTATTTACCGGTTCATTGATAAGCTTAATTGAGAATACGTTAAATATATCTGAATATTGGAATAATCAACAAGCTAATAAAAACAAAAAAAGTTGTTAATATCCACGTGCTTTTGGTATTAAATATTAAATAAAACTTTAAACATTATGTCTCACAAACAATTGGTTTAGGGTCCATGCTGATATTCGACTTGTTTTTGATCATATTATTTACCCCTTCAACATTGAAGACTTTTTTCACGACAATTAATTAGGTTTCGCCTGATATAATAAAAACAATTGGGTGGTCATATACAAACATTTTCTCTACAATCAGAACAATGCCACAATACTGTTACCAATTTATTTTCATATACAGGGTGTGCTGGAACTAAAGCAATACATCTTAGTTACAGCTTCTAAAATTCAAATGAGGTCGATTAAGCCAAATACACGTTTGTACAAAAGTGCTTCCTTGTGAAATTATGGCGCCTGAAAGAAGCTATATTTCAGAAAGAAAATCAGGCTAAAAATTAATACACATGCACACTTTAGGGAAAGCCGAACATTCTCAACGTATAAGCATTACTGCACATTGTAGAAGCCGTTGCAGACGAATTTTTTTCATATGCCTCTTATCATAAATGTTTCATTACCAACATTTTTGTTCTTACAGAGAAAGTTTATGATACAGCATTTATTTTCACATAAAGAAGATGTAACAGTTTCATATCGATAGAATGTACCATTTTCAAGAAAAACACATTTTAGTTTACTAATTGAATGCTATTGTTTCATATTTTGAAATTGGTATCTGTTAGTGTGACCATATTAAACCAGTATATTGTTGTTTTGCGGAGTATTGTAGGATTTATTAAGTAGACGTTGTTGTGCTAAGGCTTTTTAATTTAATCTTAAAGAATCTGTTTATTAAAATTTAGAATACGAAAAAAATCAGCCCACAGCGTCCGGCTATTCTCAACATATAAACATGACTGCGTACTGTACGTACAGTCATGTTTATTTGTCGAGAATAGCCGACTTTCCTTGGAGTGGATGTGTACCAATTTTCAGCTTGATCCACTATTTTGTTTCTGAAATATATCTAATGCTACAAATATTTTTACTATTGGTTTCTTTATGAAGCACTTTTCTACTTAGATATGTTCGGTTTAACCGGTTCCATCTAACCACAGGAAGCTGCGGTTAAGTTGTGCCCATTCACTTTCAGAAAACCGTGTATGTATTATGCGCATTGTCTTTTATGTTAGCAGCAGTTCGTTCTTCAGTGTTCAAGTAGACCGCTCTAAGTTCCAGATAGGGATAGGAAAACGAATATAATACTACCATGTTAAAACTTACATTCAATTTTTGATTGCCTGGTCAATTTAGGATCCCCTGCAAACCTGCAGTATTACCTGTAAAACGAAGTGAGAACGTGCAGTCGGTATATCAGAAGTTACTTCGCCCAGCTGCTACTTTTCTACGTATATTCACTTTTATCCGATGCTAGCGCCAACGATGTATAGTGGAACTAAAACACTTTCTTGTAGCTAGGGATTTATCGAAGACACTTCCACAATAATTTTCGTATTTTATCACCTAACCACACACACTTCCCGGTAAACATGAAATGCAAGCGGGAACGGAGTGACTTCCAAAATCGGAAGTCATAGCGTTATTTATGAAGTGAGTCCGATGCAAATGTGTCTATTTTGGAAGTGGCGTTATACACTTTGTATATATATTGCTGTGTTATTTACCCTATATATTATTATTATTATAAACTATACTTAAACTATATTGATCTTACGAGATAACCTAAATATGAGGTGATTTTTGGTTTCGTAATACCTTACGTATGTATAAAAAGATACTATTTTGATGATTGGAAGATTGTTCTTACCTGAAATTGTTTATAATTAGTTTCATTATCATGCAAGAGAGGTTATTTGAAAGATTGTATTAATTGAAATTGATAATTGGATACCTAATAAGAGAATAAGGTCTTGTACGATCTTCGGAAAGTGCTACGTAGTGGTACTTTTGGATTAAAATTGATCTTGTGAGTAAACATTCCGTAGAGAATGATGTTAAAACATATTAGTGAGACGTGGGACGTTAATTTGAGTACTGTGGACAAATAAGGGAGCCCTAGAACATAAAAAACTTGATTATTGTGGGTTTATGTCTTGTAAATATTTGTGTGACAAATTGTATTTGTATTTTATGGTATTAATATTGTTGCAAATAGTTTATATGTTGTTTGAGGAAGGTGTTAAAGCACTTTTGTTTTGTTGAAGTAGATTATTTATTAACTAATATTGAAAATTAGTTGAAATTATTAATTTTGAAGGTTAGAACCTTGTTTTTGGTATTTATATTATTATTAGTATTTGGGAAGGATATGTTCTTGCATATTTAATTGTATTGTAAAATTTAGATTATGATTTTCATGATTTTATGACTTTATTGTTAAAGTTCGGATATTTTGAATGTTTAAATACTTGTAATTTTTTTAATTCAAATGCTGTCATATTTGGTACTAAAAGAATCGTAATTTTATGAAGATCATAAATATGAATTTAGTTTTTCGAACCATAATTTAATTTTCTTGTATTTTGTAAATTTAAAATGTTATTTAACAATTGAAAATGTAAACAATAATTTTAAGCGATTTGATTGGTCCATTTTAAATATTCATCTGCGTAAAACCAATTTGGTATGATTTTGGGAATTTAGTTGGTTTTTTGTATTTGAAGCAGAAGGACGCATTTTCTGGTTCTCTGTAAATTAAATTTTAAGTTATTAAGGATCAAATTCGTTTAAAAGTAGGCGTGGCTTCAGTCTTGTTAAAATAAAAATCTTCAAATTTTATATTTTGTGAAAATTATAAAGTGTAAACAATTTTCAATTAAGTTAAAATATTATTGAGTGTTAAGTGTTTACTTAAAATTAAAATTACATTTTTTACCTGCAGTATAAGTTTAAATTGAGTTATTTATTTCAACGTTCTCATAACCTAAAATAAAAAAGTGAAATTAAAAGTAAGTTCATTACTTCAAATTAAAGAATAAACAACTTTCCTATATCAAGTGATGAGTATAATAAAATTTGAAAGTGTTCACTGGACATTACACAACACTTTAATTAAATAATTTGATGGTTTGTACGAGTGCGAGATCAAATATGCCACCAGAAGTATGGCTGTCTGGATGAAATAGGCGAGATTCAGCTGACAGTGCGTTCCAGGGAATTTGGGTGTACATTATACGGCAACATTTTTGCTGTACACTGAACAGCAACAGTTTGGATTAAGATAAGTCTATTTTAGTTTAATACTTGTATTTGCAAAAACTTTTATTATTGGAATTTTATGACTATCAGTAGCGAGGCCACGAACTGAAAAACCCTGAGATCTTTGTATTTTTAGATGTTGGTATTTTTAAGTAATGTTATTGGCTTAACCAATTTAAAAAATTTAATTTATGAGCTAGCTGAGGTAAAGAAAATTCATATAATTAATAATATTTATATAAAATTATATTATATAGCATCTTTTTGACGCTAGCCAACGTGGGGCTATTTGTTTATTTATATTTATTAAGAGTTTACATAGCATCTTTTTGGCTTGTCAACGTGGGGTTATTTATATAGATAATTCATAGCAATATATAAGAAAATAACTATAGAGGAAAGTAAGAATAGAAAAAACTCTACCATAAGAGCGGCATAAGTGACGTACACGAATTTCATTTTAAAATGTTGCTTGCACACCAAGAAATCCGTGACACTATCTGTTTATTAAATGTATTATGTGAATTATTTTAAATCCAAAATACAAAAGCGAATTTCTAAGACTGTAGAAGTCACTATTAGACACATCTTGTTAAACAAATGTTATCAGATGTCAATGTGGTAAACAGGTATATGTATTACTTTAGAAGGGACAGATAAAAAGTTTGGTTCGTCGTTTCCTTACATATACTGAAAGAAGTAAACATGTTGTGTATACGGCTATTGTTTTGTTAACCGGCTCTTTAAAAATTAATTACAAGTGAAAGAAAGAAGCTGTAAATAATTCTAATATCCTGCACCCCATCTCTCTTAGAGTGCTTTATCTATTACGAGACGTAGCGATCTTCTGTCCTATGCCTATGTTGCGCGTTTTTAGAGTGTCACAGACATAGAGGACCTACAGTTTAACGTGATCTCCGAACCACGGGAAGTGTAAACGCTTCTACTCCAAAGAAGACTTTACTAAGCAGAATACCTCGCTGGTTTGCCATTGCCTTGCGTGGGAGAACGGCCGCTAAAAAACCGATGTTCCGGCGCCGTGTATTGAACCCAGGACCTTCAGCGTAAAAGTTTGACGCGCTATCCTATTTAAACAACGTTATAAATAACGACAAAATCGCAATTAAACTTATTTCTTCTATTTGAAGTCATACATTATTTTTAACTAAATTCTTGTTAATAACTTAAAATAAGAATATTTTCCATCACCACTTTTCCATCTAAAAAATGTGGATAAACAAATCGATTTTTATTAGCATACTTTGTGTGACTCCTACACCTTTAATTTTTTAATATTGCAAAGAGTGGATCCTCCTATAAAACTTCCGAAACATATGCGGTGACTTTCATGTCGCTAATATTCACGAATATGCGAAACACAAAATTCAATCAAAATACGATACTGCTACTAACAAGTTCCAAACCTTTATCGGACGACATAAAACACAATTAATTTTATATTAGCTAAACGTTTGATATACAAATTTTCTTTATAAATGAGTGCATCTGAAAGTGCAGCAATAAAAAACAAATCGCAATAAAATGTTAGGTCTTGCATGTGGTGGTGGTAGATTCGGCAGGTGTTTTTTAAAATCGGTCAGCACCAGGTGCCGCGATTTGCTTTTTCATTGGTCCGAGGACACGAGCCTAATTTTGTAGAATTCGAACGTACACACCGGATATGGTTGACATACCACGTATTCAAATGATTATTTGCTAAATATTACTTTCCTCAAAAAAGCAAAAAAGCTGTACAGGCCCGGAAATTGCAGTCACAAATTAAGACCAAACGACTTAAATCGATAATAATGAGACCCAAAACAATGTATTAGCAAATAATTTATTACAATTAAGGCGAAACTAAATAAATTATATTTGTGTTTAAAAAGTAATTTTAATTGCGTTTGATTCACAGGTCATTTATAAGTCTGTGTCTTATGCATTATTTTACAGTTCGAAGATGTGAGTCCTACGTTTATGTTCTTAAAGCTTATCACCGATGCATAAATAATTTTTATTAAAGCTCTATTACTTACAACGTAAACGCAAAAATTTGTAATAGATGATGATAGATAATAATTATTGTTCGCCTTTTAAAAACAGAGCAATCACAAATCGAGTTTCGAACCCCTGTCCTCTCGGCCAAGGACACATCACTGAACTACTTTGAATATATTACTATCTAGGTCGATCGTACCTGTGGTGGTCCAATTAAACCGACACTTAGCAAATTACGGTGTAGGTAAGAATTAAGAGTGCTAATGTATTTTCAAGGTCGAACTCTACTTTTTTAAATAAGTGGTTATGTAACCGCTATTGTAAAGTGTTAAAAGTTATAAAAATATTTAAACTTAAAGTAAAAGAACACAAAAGATGAATAATGTACAGATAGTATTGTTAGGGAACCACTGCCATTCGCAATAGTGATATGAATCAAATATAATTGAAAACAACAGCAGCTAAATCATATAATCGCGATTGTAAATATAACGAGCGTTTAGAAAGTAAACGCTTGGATTTGCATTGTTTGCTGTATAGTATTTCTTGCTTAGTGCGATTGCTCATCCTGACCTGGAACCCACGACCCAAAATTACAATTTTTAGTATTCCCGGTGTCTTACAATGAAACTATTTTCCTCCAAGCAAGACTTCAAAAGCCTGTTAAGGATTATAATTCAAGTAAGAGAGAAGTTTCCACAATTTTATTGGATTAGCTATCTCAACTTGTTTTTGTATTTATGTGCACTTTAGATAATCCCTAAATATATGCGACGATTCTTTTAAAAAATGTTAGCAGTTACGGAATATTTAGGTCTGTAAATACTCCTGTTAAAGATTTCACATTTCGCGACAAAGACAAATAACGCTAGATGCCTTAGGTAAAAAGAAAGCAACCAATTTGTTATAACAAATATAAATTCCAATATGCATTTATTTATTCTTTGTACTAGATCAGGTTTAGTTAAGATTTGTGACATTTGTTTAATTAGAATGTGTACCTCCGCTGAAAATGAAGAAGTATTTGACCTTTCAGTACAGGGGTCCCCAAACTACTACTACTGTAAAATTTACAATGTAAGTAAATCATACAAAATAACAATCAGATGTTTTTATTTAATGACCAATTATGGAACACAATAACCGACATACATAATGAAATTAAACATTTTAACTGTAATTAATGATATGAGATTTATCCTAAAGACTTAGAATAAGTGACATACATAGGTAATTCACATTATAAAATTAAACATTATAATTATGAGTAATGAGATTTATGTAGCTGTAACTTTCCACTGACAATTGTTTGCAGTTTTGGATCAAATTTAATAGTGGAAATTATCAGCAGCGACTTCAAATGATCATCAGTTAATTTGGATCTCTAAATATTTTTTGTATATTTCCGTTTGGAGAATGTTTTTTCACGCAGATAAGTAGTGCCGAAAGCAGAAAAAAGCCACAAGCAAATTTATGCAATTGATCAAACTGTGTGAGTAAGACTTTTATAAATTCCAGCAATGATGACTTTAAATATTTTTCTTTAAAAATATCGCTACACTGCAAATCAACCATTTCCATTTGATATTCTGGGGCAAGGGTTTCTACAGGGTGTCTCAGAAACAATAGGCCAGCGTTTAGTCATAGATTCTTCAGGTTAAAATAAACCGATTAAACCTAATATACCTTAGGCAGAAAGTCCTTCCTTAAGAAGTTATAGGGCCTTAAAGTTCAATTTTTTATTTCTTCTTTTTATTGTAATTTCCACAAATCTAAAGATATTTCTTTCAAATTTGGTATACATACTTATCATTATGTAGTAAAGTAGCAACAGCATTTTCATAAACCAGACGTAACTTTAAGAGGCACTTAACCTACCACTCAAATTTTCTATTAGCTCTAACTTTGTTATTAGTGAAAAATTTTGCAGTTTTCTTTTATTTTCTGAAGTAGAATTAAAAAGTACAAAAATAAGGTCCTCTTAGTTCAAACGCGTAAAGGCAACCGTTTGCCTTAAAATGCTTGTGCAAGTTTTGAGTTGCAGTTAGGACGTGCAGTTATTTATAAGGTAGCCATGATCACAAAAACAATGGGTAGTGCTTGTTACTGCAGAAAAAAAAACAATGCTAAGTCAATTAAATACTTTGGTGTCATAGAAATTTTATTTTAAATTTTTGTTTTGTGTTTACGAAAATGCCGCGACATAACGAACTCTCCAACGCTGAAATGAGAGATACGGTTTGCGTTTACGCTCAAAAAATAAAATTTCTATTACAGCAAAGTATTTAATTGACTTAGCATTTTTTTTTGTTGTAACAAGCACTACCTACTGTTTTTGTGATCATGGCTACCTGATAATTGCACGTCCTAACGGCAACTCAAAACTTGCACAAGCATTTTAAGGCAAACGGTTGCCTTTACGCGTTTGAACTAAAAGTACCTTATTTTTGTTGTTTTTAATTCTCTTTCAGAAAATAAAAGAAAACTGCAAAATTTTCCACCAGTAACAAAGTTAGAGCTAATACAAAATTTGAGTGGTAGGTTAAGTGCCTCTTAAAGTTAAGTCGGGTTTATGAAAATGCTGTTGCCACTTTACTACATAATGGTAAGTATGTGTACCAAATTTGAAAGAAATACCTTTAGATTTGTGGATATTACAATAAAAAGAAAAAATAAAAAATTGAACTTTAAAGCCCTATAACTTCTTAAGGAAGGACTTTCGGCCTAAGGTGTATTAGGTTTAATCGGTTTATTTTAATCTAAAGAATCTATGACTAAACGCTGGCCCATTGTTTCTGAGACACCCTGTATATCGGCGTTAAACGAATTTTGAAAAATCCTGATATCGTTTGCAATTGCATCAAAATCTGAAAAACGAGACTTAAAATTTATTTTTAAAGCACCCAGAGCTTAAATTGCGAAATCTACCGGAAATGGAGTCTCACAATCAGTTTGCTTAAGTGAGTTAATATATTTTCTGCAATATTATCTACTCTTCGAGCCACAGTGTTTGCTGACAAACTGATGTTTTTAAATAAATTAGTTTTTCTGGACACATTTCTTCTGCTGCTGCAATCATGCAATCCTTAATTTAATTCGCCATCGGTAAATGGTTTCCCATGTTTCGTTATTTAATGAGCCACGCGGGAGCTAGTACGACTTGCTGCGTTTTGTTCAGCATTTACTTTCTTAAATAACAATTGTTGAAACTTCAATCCGCGTTTCAAAGATTTATATTTTTCTAACCGTAGGCTACCTGTAAAGTTGGAGTAATTCTGAGAATGTTAGTCTCATAATGACGTTTTATATTGTATTCTTTGAGGAATGATATTATTTCCTTGCAAATTATACGCATTGGCTTATTATTTGACACAATCACGAAATATTGATATACTAATTGCTCTTTAAAGGTTCTGCAGTCACTATCTATCGGTCGTTTCTTTTCCATATTTATACAAATTCACGCAAAAGGGACGTAACTTCAAATCAAAATAATGCCAATTAATACTATTAAGAGCAGTTGTTCTGATGTAACCAAATTGCACTGGATTTATCTTTAAGAAACATTTAATTGAATTAAACACTCACAATTAAACACACTGCATTTTCACTCAGAATACCATAGTCACAAAACGCACTAGTCGCACTATATTTTGCTTTTCAGATCGCACTTATCGCTCCGAATTCAAACTTGGGGACTGTCCAACTCTCGGTTGTCTCCCGTATTTGTATCAGGCGTCCTCGGTGGGTAGAACATATTCGAAAACTCTCGAAAGTACTCGTGTCTTCTAGATGAGCAGTCACGCAGCAGAACTTTTCCAGAACATGCTCTAGCTCTGCTACTCGCTACAAGATGCCGTTGTATACTTCGACTAACCAAGCACAATTTATGTTCTTGCGCAATTTCGCCGCTCCCCACAAGATGGCGCTGTACTACTGTAACTTTACCACGTCCTGCACTTAATTTTTCTACTCTCCGCAAGAGAGAGTAGTATGGCCCTTAGGCAAAAAGTTTGGAGACCCCTGTTTTAGTACATACTATAATATTTTCCCGGACGTTCAACGGGTATAACGAACAAATAGTACAGTCCTAAACGTCTTGTTATAACAGAATTCGGTAACAATTTATAATTGTTGAGATGGCCAACAGACCGCGGTTGTTACTGAAAACTGTTACAATCCTCTTTTTACACTTTTGAGCAATTTTTATTGTAATATGTTGTAGGACAGGACTGTCCAACACGAGGACCTCACAGGGAGGGGGCCGCAAAAAGTATAAATTACCCTCACATACGGAATATGCAAAATTCTTACATTAACGATAAAATACAAATAAAAACACGTGTGGCGCCACTGGCGACAGATAGAAGGTCGCAGCGAAGTTACTGAAAATCGGACCGATCTTGCTCGATCGCCCTCGAATATTCTTGAAGCCACGCGCACGTATATAAGAAGGTTGAGTCAAGCGGGACGGGCAGAGTTAGTTAATAATTGTTCTAGTGTGCGTTACGCACCAATTCTAAAGCCTTTTTATGTGAAATACTTGGTGAAACATGTCTTCGCAGAAAAGAAAAATCACGAACGAACATCGAGTTTATAATGACCGTTGGGAATCAGATTATTTAATCACAAACAACAATAATAAACTTCAGTGCATTGTTTGTATGCAAGTACTATCGGTTCCCAAAGAATATAATATGAAACGACATTACCCTACGTTACACGAGAAAACGTTTCAGCAATATACAGGGAAGTCAAGAAAGGCTATCATTAAGGATTATAAAAAAAAATAAAACAACAAACAACGATTTTTAAAAAATCTGACACTGATAGCTGATAGCGCTGGAAATTGTCAAAGCGAAGAAACCTTTTAGTGATGGAGTACTTATTAAAAACTGTGCAATCAAAATGGCAAAACAATTCAATGAAACAGAATTTGTCGAAAAATTCGAAACCGTCTCAGTGTCGCATCAAACAATTGCAAGACGGGTGGACCATATTAATCAATATGTATCCAAAAAACTGCATGACACGGTTAAAAAGTGTAAACGTCTTTGACTATGCCTGGATGACCGCACTGATCTGTCCGACATTAGCCAGCTTGTAATTTTTATCCGAACTATTCAAAACGACTTCAGTGTAGCAGAGGAGATGCTTGATCTTATTCCTCTCCATGGTACAACCAAGGGTACGGATATTTTTGAAGCTGTAAATAAGGTGGAGTCAGACTACGGGGGATTCGATAAATGTTCCTGTACTGTCACTGATGGCGCCAAAGCTATGATAGGAACTGAAATTGGATTTGCAGGACTCTTGAAACAAAACAACATCAACTGTCCTGTGATACACTGTATTGTTCACCAAGAGGCCCTATGTGGAAAATCCTTAGGTCAAATGAATGTCATGAAAGTGGTTGTTAAAATAACTAATATTATTAGAGGGGGCAATCGTGCTTTGACTCACAGAAAATTTCGTGATTTTTTAGCCGAAGTAGAGGCCATATATGGGGACTTGTTACTTCACACCGATATTCGTTGGTTAAGCGCCGGAAAGTGTTTGCAACGATTCTTCGCTCTACAATTTCAGTTGAGAATGTAAGCAGACCAGTCCTTCAACTGGAATTGTGTGATTTGCTATCAGATCCTTTTTACCAAGGAAGAACTGAAACTGCATTGGCCTTTTTCAAGTTGCTGCCAGAAGAACGATACCCCAACTTGTGAAACTTAAGGCTTACACTGGGCTCAATGCTGGGAAGCACGTATGTTTGCGAAAGCAACTTTTCCAACATGAAATTTATAAAGTCAAAATATAGATGTTCCCTCTCTGATAAGTCACTTATTCAGTTGCTTCCTTTATCAACAACAAATATTAAAGTTAATATTGTTGCATTAGTTAGTGAAAACCAACATCCTCAAATTTCTCACTAATTTTTTTGTAGTTTGATATTTTTTGAATAAATTACAATAATAATACAAACGCGTTTTTTCTTTGTATACCATACCTATTAAAACTCACTGATAAAGTTGCATACGAAGTATTTTATAATGCGGCCCTCCTAACCGTATTTTTTTTAAAGCGGCCCTTGGGGCACTTGCAGTTGGACAGCCTTGTTGTAGGGAATAACCATTCAATTGCCTTTTATACAGCGTGATGATACAGTTCCTCACATATTATATAATTTGTTATTTAACGTTTTTGGAAAATCTCTGGAACACGCGAATTTTATTTTTTAAAAAGGTACTTCCTTATGAATTTTTTTACCTGCTTCTGTTTCTGCGCTATCACGCCATCACAATTTTTTTAAATGGCAGTCCATTTTTCCCTGTTGTTTTGACATATCTCCTTATTAGTTAATGGTGGAGTACAAAAATTAATAATCCACATAGCAATTTTCTTGAGAAAAATTTTATGATAATCAGAACAAAAGTTACCAAACGGAAATGTTCAAATTGTCCACCATTAACAAGTTGCAATTCACCAGCACGTGTGTAAACACTTTGTACAAATGTTCTACAACTTACGGGCTGATACTTTCCATTTTTAAACGTATCCTATGCTTTAAATCCACTAATTTGTTTGGTCTAATAATTCAAACTTGCGATTTCACATGACCCCATTGAAAGAAATCTAACGGCGTTAAATCAGGTGATCACGGAGTCCACGCAAACGGTTCTCTCTGCCCTAACCATCGACAGACATATCATATCAGGATCTTCATTGTTTGGAAAAAGAATTGCTAGAGGTGGAACCATCTCAAAAATATAAATATAAACTAATGTGGTGCGTTATTTTCATTAAAAGTAAATTCTGAATTTGTTGAACTTTGTGTGCATTTTCAATTAAAAATTAACAAAAATATAATTGAGGTGTAGCGGGGTTTTCCCAAAAAACATCAAATAATAAAACTAAAAATTTGGTACGGAACTTTATCACCACGGTGTATATTTATATGCAGAGCTTTTAATTGTTTTGTATTCGAACATTTAAGATGTGTACTATGTACACATTCAAAATTACTTATTTTCCTTAACAATGTCACGATTAGTTGCACTAAATATTATTTTCCTACTGAGACATTATTTGCAAAATAAAAGGAAATATTGATATTGTGTTCAGAATTTAGTAAGCTTTAACGTGTTGTATCTATAAGTGTATATATAAATACGTTTACATTTTCTGTTTTTGATAAGAATTCTTTAAATAATCAGTTCAAGCACGAATAAATGAATATTGAATATAACGAAAAAATATTTTGGATAACACCATTTGAAAGAATATTTTCAGTATTGGAAGATAAATGTAAGTGTAATAAAGATAAAGAATATCTCGTTAAGACGCTGAAAGCTAATTTAACCTTCAACGAGTTACTTAAAATCATGTATACAACAATAATTCCATTTTGTTGCTCTTTACAACTATAAAACTATATACAGTCAACATAACTTTTACTTACACTGGCTGTATATGACGAGCAAATAACAAAGATAGGTATAAGAACATACCATAAGTAGTTAATATTTGTGTGGGTGAAACATTATTATGACATAAGAATTTATAAAACCTTAAAGCTCATGTTTATTCGACTTCCAAAAATTTACATGGACGCGCTTGTATGTACATCCGTGACAAAAATATTATGATCTTTAGATTTAGAACCGTATTATTTTGGAATTATGGTTAATGTAGTGATTAAATTTGGATCCTGGAACGCATCGGTGTATAAGATGTTCCAGATTAGATCTATAAAATATCACCAAATTGTTCTCTGTATTTGCATAACAGAGAAGAACGTTCTCAATAAAAATTCTTTATAATAAACTAGATTATCGCATACTGATGTGGGCGTGTAGTTCATCGTGGTCTAGATAACGTCCAGATGTCGTTAAAGCAATAATTTATAGCAAATTTTATCATGTTTTGAAGATTATGCTAATCAGGTGCAATTGGAAACTAGCAACTAATAAAGCTCTGGGGCATTTGCTCTTTGCGCCAGGATTTTGAAGAATTCATTACTTCGGAACGAGTTCTAGAAGTTTTTGGGCTATATGCTCAGCAGGATTGCTAGTTTTTTCTGCTATGAAAGATGTCACTTAATGAGTCTTTTTGCTTTTTCCGTGTTTGCCTTTTTATTGGCAGGTGGACCAAATAACGGTAGCTATCACCACGATCACCTGCGACTTCGTAATCAGGCTCTGGCGTATTCTCTAAATATTGTGGAAATGTTTTATTTCTTTTGGTTGTCCTCAATTAACAACATACTAGAGAGATTTAAAAATTTAAATGTTCGCTCAGTGCGTAGGTGCATGCAGTCCGTAAAACATAAACATTGGATTTTGTAATTAGAGAGCAGTTTCTAGTCTGGCTACTGCTTTTCTGTTATCTGAACGACTTTGGAAAAATATCCAAATATTGTTGGAATTAATATTTCGATGGTCAATTTAAACATTCGTGCATCTTTTGTGCAATTATATGAGTTGAATAACTTCAAAAAATGTGTAAATAAGGTTCTCTCTGTTTTCGTAATAAATACCAAGGAATAAAAAACACACCACATGTCGTTCTAGGAATATAATTCAGATTTAGGTATTATTTTACGGTGGTTATCGTATAATAGAAACTAATTACAGAAATCTCATTGTTCGAATTCATCTAACCCGCAATCTGCCTCAAATAATATGGGACTAATCAAAAACTAACAATATATAAAGTCTTCATTAACACCACATTATATGCATGTCTCCTTTGATGGTTCATTCAAAAAAATGTTTTACTAAATTAAAATATTATGTAACCGAATTCAGAGCTAGCAAATTAGGAATTACCTGTACATTCTTCTTTCTACAGGGTTCAAATGTGCATATCATTGTAGTTTCTGGTTTAAATACAAATTGCACATTAATATGTAGGGTATACCAAAAAAAGGAAGAAAAAAAACTGGGTGAAAGTAAATTTCATGCTGTTAAAATTAAAACATTGAGAGTACTACAATTATTATTTAAATAAACAAAAACTGCAGGTGGATCTGACAAATACAGTCCAATTCGGTTCTACCAGTACCTTGGAAACTTCAAATATTTGCCCGTTATATGTGTTTAGCTAGCGCTTGGGAAATTTAGAGAAATATGTTTATTACTAAACCTTAGAATGCTGTGTCTATTAAACATTTCCTGATAGAAAACATTAAAATGGCTAAAATAATCATTACCTGCAATAAAGAAAGTAGTAAATATCTTCATTGATTCACATACAGTTGGCGTCAATTAAAATATACATATACATACCAAATAAAACTGACACAACGATTTTTTAATAAAAATTTTGAAACACGTCGACTTTTTTGTCCAAAAATACACATTTGTGTGTCAAATCATGTTCCCACAATCATTTTGTTCTTAAACAAAGACGTCATCTTCAATTTTTTTAAATGGCAGCCCCATTTTCCCACTTTATTTTGGTAGCTTTATAATATATATAAGGTGTCCCTAAATTGCCTTAAAAGCTTCAGGTAAACTTTTTCTGCAACCGATATAGACCTCAAAATTCCAAACATGAACTTCCTATCGCTAATAGTTAGCTCATAATAGCCAGTTATAGAATCTGAAACTTGGCAAAACTGTGATTTGCAGCTCCAATTACTACGTGGCTTGGATGTATTCTATTAGGAAAACGCTGAGCGTAAACCCTAGCAGCCGCATTACAGTTTCCCTCACATTCAGCAAGAATCCAAATCATATCCACGTACTCGTTTATAGCATACGCCATAATGATGGTCAAGACACAAGTGAACTCAATAACACGAATTAAAGGCGAATGCAATACAGAATTTGTAATGTCAATTCAAAATTGATTGTTGTAAAATTGTACGTTTACCAAAAGTATGATTTTTAACAGTACTTCCAAACGAAGAGCTAAATTGCTAATTCAATGTTAATTAGCGGTTTAGAATTAATTTAAGTTTCCTCATTAAGCAAATACATGTTTTACTTAATTCTTAAAACCATTTGGCTAAAATTCTGCACTAAAGGTATGAAGTTTACACCATCGTACAAGAAAACTAAGCTGCGGAGCAAATTTTTTCTTGCAGTTCTGTCTTGGGAAAAAGTTTAGTTGAAGCTCTTAAGGCAATTTAGGGACACCCTGTATATGTATATAAAAATTAGTACCACACATATCAATTAAAAAACCCTAATTTAAAAAATACAGAACTTATTCTAAATAATACATTAGTTTCCTTAGAAACATTAAATTGTTCACTTTGACAACAGTAGTAAAGGATGAAATTAATGCCAACAATTTAACGTTTCTAAGGAAATAGATGAAAAATAACGCACCACTTATTTTTCATTAAAAATAAGTTCAGAATATTTCGAAATTAAAGCGTAATGTTTAAATAATATTGTTGTGTGGAGCAGTAATCATTTTATATCGCCATTTATCTGGAGACGAGGTCTGTCAAAATATAACGAAAAAACTGGCATCGGCATTTAAAAAATAATGATGTAGTCATCACATAAGAATAAATGAGTGTCGGAAAATGATTTTTATTACAGTGTGTTGTTTGTCTAACCTCAAACGTTCACTTACCGTATTAGTATTGTTTTTGAAAATCTTATTGAAATGCTTACGTAGCGGTAAAAGAAATAATAACACTGGTTTTAAATATAAATATTGCTTTAATTTATTACTTAATAGAGCATGTATTTTTGTTCACTTTTCCTACAGTTCTGATTATAATTCTTCCCTTTGCCACTCCATCTCATCTAATCAAAATCCCTTCCAGCAACGTATACTGTGCAAAATTACCAAAACTTTGGAACGCCTTATTTTTTCAATTGTTATGTTCATTAAAATTCTAAAGCTTAAGAATTACTAAGTGACTTAATATTTATAAATTATGTATAAAGAATCGGTTTTTGTTTAAGGCGGCGTTATTAAAAAACTTTTAAGACAAGAATACCTATAACTGTCATAATTTGTCGCAACAAATGGGACACTAAATACGGTTAATAACGATTGTTTGGGTTTGATAAATTTTTGATCTTAATAATAAACAGCAATGCAGGGTAACCATTTAACAATAGAACAACGAAATTTAGCCGATGAGATCGCCAGGTTGCATTGCTGATATGTTGGGAACCACGCAGACCGAATTTTCACCTGACCTATTGCGCTTTGGAAAAACAGGTACGGCTGCAAGAAGGCCTGGAAGTGGATCTTTTCGCATCACAACACCTCGTGATGTTCAACTTCCGGTAATTAATGCAAGAATGCACCCCTTTTCAACTGCTCGATATCTGCAGCAGGTGCTCCAGAATGCCGCGAGACGTTCTGCAAGAACTGTGGCTCAACGACACCGAGTGGAATGGCCAAGACGTAGGCTTCAAGAAGCAACACCGTTGGATGATATACTGTTTTCGGACGAGTCCAGATATTGTCTCAGCAACGACAGCCGGCGCCAAAGTGTATATCCTAGTGCCGGATATTGTACCTCACCTCAGTATACCCAACCAGTCAGTGCCTTTGGTGGTGGTGGTCTTATGGTATGAGCTGGAATTTCTTTAGGGTGCCGTACTGACCTTCATATCTTGAATGGTACACTCACAAGTCAACGTTATGCCCAAGAGGTCATTAGGGATCATGTTCTGAACGGTGGCAACGGTGTTGAGCGGAAATATGTTGTTTTCCTTGACGACAATGAAAAAACCGCATTGTGCTCGGGCTGTTTTAGAGATATTTCGAGATGATGAAATAAATCATCTTGTTCTTCCTCCGCTATCTTCAGACCTCAACCCCATCAAGCATGCATGGGGCCCTTTGCAAGGACAGCTGGGTCGTCATAATTCAAAGCCTAGTACTAACTGTGCAACAGCTGAGGGATGTATTGCCGGTACTGTGGCATCATATTCCACAAGAACATATTGATAATTGTATTGAAAGTATCCCAACAAGGCGCATAGCAGGTATTACTGCCAGAGGAGGTGCCATGCGGTATTAGAATATAATAAATTTAAGTTAAGAGGAGACAATAACGATTATCATTATAATATTGTTAAATTTCGTCGTAAACGTACCTTTGTTGTAATTTTCAAGTTCATTACTAAAAAGACGTTACATTTTGTTGATTTGGTAATTTTTTATTATAAATGTAATTGTTGTTGCCTTTAGGTAATATCTCTATTGATTTTTGAGTAGTTTAAATAAACTATATAAACCTCTTTCTTCCTCCGGTTTATTAACCCTTATCCGGGTCTTTCGTTGTTCAATAACTTTATACATTGCGTTGTGTCTATCTACTATACGTCCTGAATTTGTCGGGGTGGCATCGCTTCTTGTATTCCCTGCTACCATTGTTTCCTTGGACGTCCCCACGTTCTTCTGTGTAGAGGTAACCTTTCCATTGCTTTTCTCGGAATCCTGTTATCTTCCATTCTTTGGACGTGCCCATACCACATCAGCTGTCTTCTTTCTATTTTTTCTACGATGTCATGGTCCACTACCATGATCGCCCGAATTCGTGTGTTTCTAATTCTTTCTCTGTATGCTATACACGCTGCTCGCCTTCAATAATCCATCTCTAGCGCTCTGATGTTCTTCTGCCAGTTGCCATATCGCTGCCCCGTATGTATAAAATTGCCCTTCGAACCATTGCTTTGTGTATTTGTTTTTTCATTTTTCTAAATATATGTTCATTCCACAATATTAGATTTAGGGCTCCTATAATGTTTCTGCCGTATTTTATTCTCTCCTTCACTTCTACATCATACATTCCCTGTACTCCTGTTTTCAATCCGTGATACATAATTCTTCACACGCGCTAATAGTTTCTCCAGTTTCCAAAGTTAAATCGTCCTTCTGCCCTCCGATATTTAAATATTTTGTTCTTTCTACATTTAATGTCAACCCCCCTTTAACATATTCTTCCTTTAGTTTTCTTGTTATATATTTTATATCTTCTCTATGCTGCGCTATTATGACCTGGTCGTTGCCGAATTTATTGTAATGTATACAGTGTACCCTCCATCATGGGAACTCCTACACCGCTACTTTTCTCTTCCAGTTATTTAGTACTTCTTCTGTATATGTGTCAAACAGTGTAGGCGATATGCAGCAACCTTGCCTTAGTCCTTTATTTACAACAAACTCGTTCGTCAGTCCCGCTTCCACCTTCATTATAGCCATTTGCTGTTCGTATAAATTTACCACGGTTCTGACCAATGTTTTACTGGTACTACTATTACAAAGTACTTCCCACATCTTTTTAATGCTACATTATCATATGCTTTTGCGATATCCATGAATACTAGATGTACTTCTCTGCCTCTTGCTAATATTTCCTGAGTTATCTGTTATAGGCAGAACAAATTATTAAGGCATGATCGGCCCGCTCTTAATCCGCTCTGTTCTTCTCTCTCATATTAATTATACTGTTGTTCAGTAAAGTTCTGTACTATCCGACTATATAATTTACTACATGTGCTAATCACTGCAATCTCTCCGTAATTTTCGCATATATCTCTTCCCATCATTTTATGTATGGCTGACATATATCTCATCTTCTACTCCCTTGTTATGGTATTTCTATTTAGGTATTTATTCGTCAGTTTTGCTATTAATTTGTGTAGTTTTGGTGTTCCATCTTTCACTAGTTCGCTAAGAATTCCTCGCGGGCCTGGACCTTTTCCATTTTTCATTTCTTCTATACACTTCTCCACTAGTTCACTCGTGACCTCTAAGTACTCTGTATCTCCTTCTCTTATCTCTTCTTCTATCTGTGGCGTGTCTTGGAATTTTGACTATCTTATCTTTCAATAACGTTGTATAATATTCTTTCCAATTAGTTTGGGGATATTCTGTACTCTTATTCTTTCTGTATGTGGTGCTCTTACATTCTTTATAAGTGTCCATACTTCGGTGGTTCTTCTGCCTCTTATACAGGGTGTCCTTTAAATGCCTTAAAAGCTTCAGGTAGAATTTTTCCTTTATGAATGCTTAATACAAATCTTCAAAAAAAGTAGGTATATGGAGCTTAGTTTTCTTGTACGAGAGTGTTAAAGTTCATATCTTTAAAACAGAATTTCATGGAAACAATAACGAGAACTTTAATGTTGCACGTATCTGCCGATAAGTGACTGACTGCCACTTGATTATGTAAAG
>JABXWE010010096.1:0-51603 GCA_014611495.1 Limonius californicus
AGAATATAAGCTTTGTGAGATAAGACTTATTGTTGTGTAGTCTTCGCATTTTCGTGCTGTGGCCTTTTTTGTAATTGGTATTATTTCAGTTTTTGTAAAAGTTCTTGGGATCTGTCCTGTTTCATATATGGTTTGTAGCAGCTGAAAATGTTTATCTAATGTATCTTGTCTCAGGCTTTTGATTATTTCGCTGGGGATATTGTCAACACCTGGGGCTTCATTATTTCTAAGGTCATGCAACGCTCTGTCAAATTCTGATCGTAATATCGGTCTATTGCCTTCTTCATCACTTCCGTTTATTGCAAGTTCCTCTATGAGGTTTGCTTCATCGACTTTGTACAATTCTTCTAGGTATTCCTTCCATCTTTCTGTTATGGCTTTATTATCAGATATTATTTCTCCGTTCTTGTTTTGGATTCCGTGGCACACCTATTTTTAATTTTCCTATATGCTTTGTCAATCTTTCCCTCTCCAAGTTCTTGTTGGACTAAATTGCAATTCTTTTTTAATATACTTTTCTTTTGATTTTTTGGATACTCTTTGTATTACATTTCTTATTTCCCTGTATCTGTTGTCCTTGTTCTGTGTTTATGTTTTTCTCACATTGTTATATCATCCTAATTGAATTTGTTTGTTCAAATGTTTATTGTCATTATAAGTAGGTGTCATGTCTCGGCCGAATAAAGATAGAGAGAGTAAGAGGAGTTAGTAAGAAGAAAAAAGGAATCATCTATTCTTTGGAGATGTTATTTAGGGTTGGTTAGTACAATCCACATTTCACGAAATAAAATACTTGCCCAACAACGGTTTTCTATTAATTGGTACATTTTCTGTAAATTGCAATATTTTTTGCGTAGATGTTTGCTGACTTTATTATTTTTATTATTTATTTTTTCAAAGATTATGTATAACTTGAGTTGTGTTTAGGTGTCGTAAAATCTAAATCAATAGTAAATTTTAAACTGTGTCGTAAATATGTGCCATAAAATTGACATAAAAAGGCAAACAAGAAATTTACGTTCAAAATTCCACTTTTTAACAAAATTAAATAAAATTCCATTAACTTATTTTGCTGGAATGATGGCTGTTGCCTATTTTCTGGTGGAGGTGCTCTCGTTGCAATGAATAATTTTGCTAAGGAACCGACAGTATGTTTTTTTTAGAATTGCATATCTGAAGAGTATGGATTTATCCCCTATGATAATTTTACGATAAAGAAATCCTATTTCCAATCTTGTGTAGGATTAAAGCAAAAATACCCCGTGCGTTAGTGGCTGTAAACAAATTTTATACCCACTGGAAGGGACATAAAACTAATTGCAACCAATTATTTTGCAGTTGATTATCAATTTTAATAGGTTCGATTGAGTAATAGATAATAAACATGGGTACGTGATTAGCATGAGTGTGTGTGTGGTAGTTGGTAGTAGGATGGTAGTTATTCGTTCCTCGGTGAGTATTCGTTCCGGCAGGCGGCCAGTGATGGCGCACAGGCCGGCCAACGGTGCGTCCGGCAGCCGGACATCATCGCATGCCAACTGTAAAACAATATTTACATTTATCTTCAGCTTTGTTTATTTAAAGGTGTTACCAATTAGTTAGTGCTTACCCGTTTATATCAATACACATAACAACGTTCACTGGTCTCGAGACTATTTACATTTTTCAACGAGCAAATTTACATTAGATTGGCCGTTTTAATTTTTTATAAGTGCTATTTTAAACAAACAATGCCCCTATATATAGAATACTAATTATAACTGGTATGTCTAAGTACTATATAAATAATCAAAACAAAAATTCACAGTAATCAAAGTAAAGAAGATAGTTTTGATAGAAAGCATGACGTGGTCAAAGTGACTGTAGGAAATATAAAATAGAAATATGTACAGTACATACTGGTTTTTAACTATATATAAGTATTATTTTAAATATACATTATCGGTATATATAGAATACTAAACGTAACTAGTATGTCTAAGAACTACATAAATGGTCAAAACAATTAAAGTAAAGAACATAGAATTGAATCGATGAGGCATAGACGAATCAATTAAAAATATAGATAATACTAATTTTTGAGGTGTTGTTCTAGGCGATGTTCCTGTATACATAATATTAATTACAGCTGATATGTTTATGTAGTACATAAATAATTAAAACAAAAATAGAGGTAGAGTTACGGCAAGATATAGCAATTAGAAATATAGACAGTACCTATTTTAATTATTCTTCTTCTTCCGGTGGTATAGATCATCGATGTTTACGACCATTTCACCATATTTTCTTGGTCCCGGGCAATATCCTCCTGGATTGGTTCAATTTCTCAAGTTTCTGGATATATAATATAATAACCCAATGTTTTATAATTTTTGAGGTATTGTTTTAGAAAAACAATGCTTTTATATATGGAATATTGATTACAGCTGGTATGTCTACGTACTGCATGAATAATAAAACCAATAATTCAAAATAATTAAAGTAAAGAAGATAGTGTTGATAGAAGACATTGATGAGGTGAGAGTGGCCGTAGAGTATATGAAATAAAAATATAGACAGTATCTATTGTTTTTCAATTATATCTACCTAACTATAACTGACATGTCTAACAATTAGATAAATAATAAAAATAGCCAAAGCAAAGAAAATAGCTTGAATCTGTGAGATTAGAATGATACCAATGAAAAAAATTAATTACAGGTGGTATGTCTATGTACTGCATTAATAATCAAAACGATAATTCACAATAATCAAAGTAAAGAAGCATTGACAAAGTCAGAGTGGCGGTAGGAAATATCAAATAGAAATATGTACAGTACTATATATAAGTATTATTTTAAATATGCATTATCCGTATATATAGAATACTAAACATAAATAGTATGTCTAAGAACTACATAAATGGTCAAAACAATTAAAGTAAAGAACATAGAATTGAATCGATGAGGTATAGATGAATCAATTAAAAATATAGATAATACTAATTTTTGAGATGTTGTTCTAGGCAAACAATGTTCCTGTATACATAATATAAATTACAGCTGATATGTTTATGTAGTACATAAATAATTAAAACAAAAATGGAGGTGAGAGTTACGGCAAGATATCGCAATTAAAAATATAGACAGTACCTATTTTAATTATTCTTCTTCTTCCGGTGGTATAGATCATTGATGTTTATGACCATTTCACCATATTTTCTTGGGCCCGGGCAATATCCTCCTGGATTGGTCCAACTCTCAAGTTTCTGGATATATAATATAATAACCCAATGTTTTATAATTTTTGAGGTATTGTTTTAGAAAAACAATGCTTTTATATATGGAATATTGATTACAGCTGGTATGTCTACGTACTGCATGAATAATAAAACCAATAATTCAAAATAATTAAAGTAAAGAAGATAGTGTTGATAGAAGACATTGATGAGGTGAGAGTGGCCGTAGAGTATATGAAATAAAAATATAGACAGTATCTATTGTTTTTCAATTATATCTACCTAACTATAACTGACATGTCTAACAATTAGATAAATAATAAAAATAGCCAAAGCAAAGAAAATAGCTTGAATCTGTGAGATTAGAATGATACCAATGAAAAAAATTAATTACAGGTGGTATGTCTATGTACTGCATTAATAATCAAAACGATAATTCACAATAATCAAAGTAAAGAAGCATTGACAAAGTCAGAGTGGCGGTAGGAAATATCAAATAGAAATATGTACAGTACTATATATAAGTATTATTTTAAATATGCATTATCCGTATATATAGAATACTAAACATAAATAGTATGTCTAAGAACTACATAAATGGTCAAAACAATTAAAGTAAAGAACATAGAATTGAATCGATGAGGTATAGATGAATCAATTAAAAATATAGATAATACTAATTTTTGAGATGTTGTTCTAGGCAAACAATGTTCCTGTATACATAATATAAATTACAGCTGATATGTTTATGTAGTACATAAATAATTAAAACAAAAATGGAGGTGAGAGTTACGGCAAGATATCGCAATTAAAAATATAGACAGTACCTATTTTAATTATTCTTCTTCTTCCGGTGGTATAGATCATTGATGTTTATGACCATTTCACCATATTTTCTTGGGCCCGGGCAATATCCTCCTGGATTGGTCCAACTCTCAAGTTTCTGGATATATAATATAATAACCCAATGTTTTATAATTTTTGAGGTATTGTTTTAGAAAAACAATGCTTTTATATATGGAATATTGATTACAGCTGGTATGTCTACGTACTGCATGAATAATAAAACCAATAATTCAAAATAATTAAAGTAAAGAAGATAGTGTTGATAGAAGACATTGATGAGGTGAGAGTGGCCGTAGAGTATATGAAATAAAAATATAGACAGTATCTATTGTTTTTCAATTATATCTACCTAACTATAACTGACATGTCTAACAATTAGATAAATAATAAAAATAGCCAAAGCAAAGAAAATAGCTTGAATCTGTGAGATTAGAATGATACCAATGAAAAAAATTAATTACAGGTGGTATGTCTATGTACTGCATTAATAATCAAAACGATAATTCACAATAATCAAAGTAAAGAAGCATTGACAAAGTCAGAGTGGCGGTAGGAAATATCAAATAAAGCATGGAAGAGTACTTATTGTTTTTAAAACGTATATCTTAGTATTATTTAAATTAATATTATAACCGGCATATCTAAGAACTAGATAAATATGCAAATTAGTGAACGTGAGGAAACACAACTTGCGATAGAACGCATCTAGTTGGTCAGAGTGAAATATCAATTTAAAAATATATGTACAGACCTGATATATTTTTTTAGTTTTGATTTTTAAACAACGCCCATTTATATGGATAATAATTATAATTAGGGATGGTCTAACCTTAGATAACCCTATCAATACAAAAATTACCTATGTAAGAAAAATAGTTTAATATAAAGCATAGATGAGTTATTTATAAAATAGTAATTTAGATTAGTACTTCTAAGTATTAAAGTAAATAATTAAATCAAAGAAGATATTTTAAATAGTAAACATTAATAATATTAGAGTTATGGTACGACATATTAAATGAAAATATAGACAATACCTATTTATTTTACCATTTACCATTATTTTGAATAATAAAAGTAACTAAACCAAAGCAGATAGCTTGAAGAGACAACATGGATGATGAAATACCATTTGAAAATACAAACAGTACCTCAACGTTTTTTTTTTTAATTGTTTGTCTTAGTCAAACAGCATTCCTATATTTCGAATACTAATTATACTCGGTATGTCTTAGTACTAGATAAATAATGGAAACAAAGACTCCAATTGCCATAGCAAAGAAGAAGGGTTTAACAGAAAGCATCCATGAGGTTAGAGTGAAAAATCAATTAAGATATAGGTAATACCCTACGTTTTTTCTGTGTTATGGTATGGAAACAAGGCACTTCTTATGTATACATATATTAATTATTATAATTGCCAAATGAAGATAACACAACCAAAGAAGGTAGTTTTAGTAGGAACCATTAATGAGATCAATGTAATGGTGTAGGACATATCAAATAATCATATAGATAGCACAAGGGTTTTTGTAAGATTTACTGTGAGCAAATAAAGCTCTTATATGTAGAATACTAATTATAACTGATATGTTTAAGTACTAGATAAATAATCAATCGGAAACTGAATATCCCCATAGGAAAGAAGATAATATTTAGATCCCACCTTATCCTTGAATCCCTACCCACCTACTGGCATGGGGTGGACGTGGCGTATCCAGGATCGGCTCTTGAGTCAGCTCCATGTCAGATGATGATGATGATGATGATAATAGAAAGCATGTTTGAATCAAAGTGATGGTAATATATATCAATTAAAAATATCATAGTACCATAGGTAGTAAAGACTACTCTTTACCCTTATTTGAATATGTGTGAAGTATTGTTTTGATAAGTTCACCTGTAAATGATATCATTATCATGAAAATTAGAATCGTAGTACGCGTTAAAATATTGTCTCCCACGCTGCACCCTTAAATTCCATAATAATGTTTAGTAAAGATAAAGGTAAATGAAATGCTTCCAATACGTAAAATTGATTTGGCGATCAGTGTTCAACCAAATTGACTTGCCTTATTTTGATGTGGGATTGCAAAAACAAAAGGAATAATATTCATTTCCATATCTACAATATGGAGCTGTACTAAAGCTGTTTTGAACATAACAATTTTGTGGAAATTGATATACTATAAATATTTCTGGCATTCCTTCCCCCCTTTCGGAAGGAAGGTGTCGTAATGATTGGTCGTTTCCAAATTCAATGTTAACAAGTTGTGAGCTATATCATACTTTTATCTCTTTCAAATGTTCTACCAAGTTGCATTGTTCTAACTTAGCTGTGTGGTGCGATCACCTTTCAATTATTTTTGTCCCACACTGTTGGCACTGACACTGAAATTCCGTGATGAAAAATAATATTTAACTTTGATTCTTTAGAATTATTTCTCCAAGCTAGTGTGCGTGAAGGTAAATACATCCATATTTTGGAAAATCTAAATTTCGTTAGAGGTTCTACCATATTCATATTTCAATCCAACTTAAATCGTACAAATAATTAAATATTAATAATTCGAACTGAAAACTCTTTGGTAAAATGTTCTTTTGGATAAAATGCACTTAGTTGTTTCAAGGATAAACTTGTTTTTGTACCATTTCTGCTGTAAAAGCACTTCCATACAAATAAATGGGTGTAGTTCTTCAGGTCACACACATTATTAAACACCACACGGCACACGTGCTCACGTCTAATTATAATAAATAGCCCTTTTTAATGTGTTCGCATAATTAAAATATTCGTTTAATATTAATATCTTGTAGTACCTGCTAATAAGGAATTTTTGAGGGTATCCTAGTTGCTGGATGGAATCTACTTTGCAGCCGCGACTACATTCCATATATACCATTTCCGTATATTGATTAGTATTATTTTTGACAGACACCGAAATATCTGAGATGCCTGACTTTTTTTAAAGGTGGGCAAAAATTCGAGCTTAATTAAAAAGTTAATTATGCGCATTTTGTGCTCGTGGAAACAAACGGTTGCGCTTCTTTTTTGTGGTTTTCGAAGGTTACGTCGGCTTTATTTCGTATGTCATTTCGACTTGTGAAATATGCAGCAGCTTTCAGAAACCGATTAACAATGATTACTTACCTGCCCGCCAGACAGCCAAATGTATTAAATTTTTAATTATGTTTACCTATTGTTAATATTTTAGATCAGATCGCGCAATAGGGAAACTGAAAAATCGATTCCCACCATACAAAAAAATAAATCAGCTTCCTGGTTATAAAATAATTGAATTATTTAGTTTAATTAATAAATATTGAAAACAACTTTGTAGCTCGTTTTAGCGAAATTGAAATATGACTTCGATTAATTTAATTAAAATTGTTGTCAATATTTCTATTATTATATGTTTGATTATTAATTTTAAATCAGTCTCTTTTACTGCTTTTGTATAGTTTTCTCCTACATTATATTTTACAATTCACGTGTACTTATATATTTTTATGGAAAAGATACTATGAGATGATTCAAGTTGTTTTGGTAATTGATTTATATAGATACACGTTCAGTTAATTGAAGTTTGTTATTAAATATAAATTGGCCAGCGCTGCTAGAGCGGCTGCAAAAAATAACCCACTATGAAAATAATATGACGTGGTTTTTACAAAGTATGACATGCACTTAACGCATTACCGATAAAACATCAACCACATGAATGATTTGCATCACCACACATAATGCAAGCGATGGTAGTGACCAACAATTATTTTATAGTTAAACAGTTTAGCGGTTTCATGTTTCCTTCATTTGGTGTTAACACTAAAAAGCCGCAAACAGATAATTTTGATTATTGCTCAAACATCAAATTCATCTTCTGTTTACGGTTTGTATAAAGAGGACATACAGATATGCGCATGTGAATTTGTTTTTATGAAAGTGTATGCTAGAATTTACACTCAATATAAAAAATATGATTATGGGATTAGTTAATCTATGGCATTGTCGTCGTGTTGTTGCTGCATTTATTGGTATCTCACTGAGAATGAGCAGTTATAACCGTACTCTTATCTAAAAAAATTCAAAATAGATACTGTCTGAAAAATTCTCCTAAACAACAAACCTATATAAATATAATTCTATATATATATATATATATATGATTATGCTGTCGGGGTTACCTAACAAAAGTGGTTAGAAATTGAACTGAAGGAAGCTCTTAGTACAAACAGAAAATAAGTAAAACTTACATTTTGGAAACCGTGATATTACACTGGTCTATCATAAAGTTTATTTTTTTAATTAAAAAATAAAATAAAATTTTGTTTGAGAACTGCTGATGATACACAGAAAATGCATTTAAGCTGAAGAAAGTTATTACCTAATTGTAAAGTAAATCCAAAGTAGCAAACACGTAAAAACTTGTCTGGCTTGTGATAACAACAACAGACTGAATAGAAATTACTGACCTACCTAATAGTATTGGCTTGTGGCAGGTGATAAGAAGTTTGTTTGTACTTCTATCTTACTCTCCTTTTGCATAACATGTCTTTGAACTCAAATTTTTGTTATTAGCCTGCGGTACTCAAACAATTTTGGGTCAGATTTTCAATTATTATTTGTATATATTGTAATCTACTATCGGATTTAATATAGGTACCTATTTCTGATACACCCTGTATATATATAGGGTTTCCCAGGAATTTCAGCTACAGGTAGAATAAATGAAAATATTATTATAAAATTTATTTTATGTCTTTAGACTGCTTTGGCTAAAAATTGTTCTTATCGGTATTGATTAGTGAAATGGAAAATAATTTTCACCTTTCAAACTAAGCAGAAACAAACGTTAAGCAAATGACTGATCGTTTAAATACCAGAGCAAATAATAATAAAAACATTTTTACCGCTCAATTAAATTTAATGCTCCAGATAAGGAAATAACAGAAACGATACTTATTTCATTGTAACGTAATGTTAAACACTTAACCATTAATAGTAGAACTTATCTATAAATTAAATAACGAGAAGATTGAAACTCCAAATATCTATTTGCAATACTTTTATCTTGGCGCTGAGGAGAAGCACGTGGCAGAGAAGGTGCTGCTGCTCGCCAGTGAGACGAGAACGCTGTAAAAATTAACGTTAACGTCTTATCCATTGCTTTAAAGAAACATTCAAAACTATCATTATTACCTTAGTAGTAAAACGATATGGCTCACGTTTTTGAATTGTTTATTTATATTTCCGCTTATTCGAAAGCTAGAAATTATGTATTTTTTGACTGAACAATACCAACAAATAAGTACGTCAGATATCACAACAAGTCCATTGAAAGAAAATGTTTGCTATGGTAATTACTAAAATTACAATGTAGGATGTTTAATGTTATTTGTCTCCTATAGTATTGTGTTGTATATACAACATTTTATTTATGTTTAATGATTTTATTGTGTCGTATATACGCAATTTTATTTATATTGTATGTTTATTAAATCCAGTTATTTGCTATATATGAGTTAAAATCGTCTAATAATAATAATTTGTCTGTTATTTTATTGATAGTTATGTTTAGGTGTGTTCTATATAATTATTTAAAATAAATTATTATATGAATAGTGATAAGAGAGTTTAGTGACGAACTATTAACTTTACATGTATAAACAATCTCAACACGTCCGTGTATATGGATGTATCCATGTGAATCACCTTTAAAGTATTAAAAAAATGCTAAGAACATAACATGGTTATTTTAAGAGTCTTGGAGCTTAGACAAAGTATCTTGTGGACACACAATTTAGGACAATACAATTTCCTTTGTATTTGCCTACGGTTCAATGCCTGGGAAACTCCATTATTTTTATTTGGAAGTGGCCAATAGATACTTGTTTATTTTTGATGCAATTAGTGTTTGAAAGTTGGATAAAAATACTTCTATTTAAAATGAGAACGTGTCGTAATGTGATAGATAATATATTATGTTGCAATTTAAGATGGCTATTAGCTACTGATTTATTCACTTCTAAATATGTTAATTATTATTTAGAATCTGTACAAAATAACCTTAAGGTAAAAAGGGAACGTAGTTACAATATACAGTCTTGTAATATGATGGGTAAGAAGAAGACCCAGTCGGTTATGTTATATTTTAAAATACTTGTTTATTCCTTATGAGGATGCTAAGTATTGCTTGGAATCTGTATAAATCTAGATTAAGGTATAAAGGAATAAGGTTACAATATTCAGTTGTATAATTTGGTATCTAGGAAGAACTATGGAGGGTATACATTCTCTATTAATTTTTAGGCAAATGAACCTCCGTCTATCGATTGGTTTACAGTTCTATAATAAAAATTTGCATGTATAGTCATAAAATGTGGAATACCCACTGAGTGGTGATGACCTTTGAAGTGTATTTTATTTACATCGTAAATTTCCTAATCTTATAAGATTGATATCATTCGCGTTGGTTAAGTTGTTTTTATGGAAACGATTCAGATGTGACCAGTAATCTCCCGACTTTTGTGCAAAGCAAGTTTTGCATGCATAAAAAGCTAAGTTAGAAAATGAGAAGTTATGATATCCTATAAATATCACACGTATACGGTAATCGGATTACTTTTAATCCCCATTTATGCTGCACATTAAAACTTTTACCAAATGGGAAATATTCAGACAGGCTTGAAATCGATCATGTAGCGGTTTCTGAATACACATTCACACTCGAAGAATAAAACGACACAGGCGGAATGTAATACTGTTAAGTTATGAATGGGTGTCTATCAAATGGCACACTGCAAGACGCATTCATAAATGTTGCGATTTATTTATGGCGTGCCATCTTAGGATAATTTACGGGTCAGAGGATCGCGATAGTGACAGTCGCAACACTTGAGCACTTGGACATCCGATACATGTAGATGATGCACATACCACACAACGCATTTGTTTGTCTATTGACGAGGGCAATGTACATCTCTCAACTCAACCTTAGCGAGGAAAACTAACTTGGTACTCTTTGTTACAGGCACCCGTTGTTTCCCTTGCTGGCACTCATCTTCGAGAAGTGCGAGCTAGCAACATGCACGCCCCGCGAACCGGGGGTCGCGGGGGGAGACGTGTGCTCCTCGGAATCCTTCAACGAAGACATCGCCGTCTTCTCCAAACAGGTACGGTGCTGCTCCACTTTATGTCTAAAATTCAACTCTGCAAATGTATGTTTGCATTAATAATATTCTGTTCCTTCTAAATCCGACGAGCTTAAAATGGCTGAGGTAGTCATATTGAATTAAAATATGAAACAGTCCGGGACGTATCTATGGGGCATGTGCATGGTATTGCACGCTCCCATGAGCTCAAAAACAATTTATGAAGATGTAGACGAATTGAGCAAAATGGTTAATTTGTAATATACCAACTGGGGATAATATAAAATCAGTCAATGTTAAAATAGACGAACTAGATAAAGCGAATAATAATAAAAAAAATTCTTTACATAATAATAGGTTCAATAAAAAATCATTGATAATGAAAGTATTGCATTGCAATCATACATAATGTACAACTTTTTCGTTTTGAACATGCTAAACACCCATATAAGTTGAAAGGAGAATCTTCAGCAAACCTTCGTTACCACCACAATATTTAGAATGCCTGAATGCGTATTGCGGGGACTAAGTTACTAACTTCAGTAGGAATTGATGAACCGTAGGCTATCTAAAGTAATTTTGCCGAGGAACACCTCGGAAAATAAGCTTTTCTTCATCAAGTCAACAATGGAGGTCTTTGTGAAGAACTTACCTTCAGAGGTTTTCCTGTCAGTAATTTTAGGTAGTTTACGTTCGTACTGAAGGTACTTAACTTAGTTGTCCAAATGCTGTGGTGGTAAAGTGTTTTCTCGCGATTCCGCCGAACTACCATGTTCCACATGGAATAAATATCTACTATTTACATATTCCATGAAAATGCGAGAAAGACATTGCAAATATAAAACTGGGAACTTCACCAGATTGAGCACTTTTCTAAATTTGTTTTGTCAAATCTGCTATCGTCTTCTATAATTTACTTCATTCATCTCCAATGAGATACGATGCTGCTCTAGTGTATATCTAAAAATTCAATCGTGTAAACACATATCTGTTTGAATAATATCATGTTTCTTCCAAATATTAAAAGCTTAAAATGGGCCAGGTAGTTATACTGAATAGAATTATGAAATAGTTGCGGGATTATCTGCAGGTGGAGGATACGTATGGTGTCCCCCGGTTCAAAAATAGTTGATGAGGCTGTAGACGAACTGATCAAAACGATCAATGTATATGGTAAACATATATCAAAAAAGGAAAATAGAAAACCTGGACAGTTCAAAAATAGTTCCACTATACAACATGGGCAATGCAAGTTTATAAAAATGTAGAGCTTCTCTATATAATGACAAAATCCATATGTATATAGCTAATACCAAGAAAATGTTACATCACAATAGAAGACATTACAATTTCAACAGAAGAATATTCTATTTATGGTGATTGCGAATAGCAAAATCTATTGAAAGATTCGATACGAAATTTGTTCCTGGTACCATTGTTAAACTTAGAACTATGTTCCAGCTTTATGCCAGTTGTATATGAATTAAAAAGAATTATTACCTCATCCAAATTACAAAATTATGTAAAAATTTTCCATTTCTCGCTTCTACACATAGATCTGTGCAGGGTGTGTCACGACCAGTTTTGATTGGAAGTTTGAGAACTTAAGGGAGTGTATATTTGAAAGTTTCTTTACTTTGGTGGTTAAATAGTTTTTTGTTAGTCGAAATATTGCCGACATTTAAGTACCTAGTTCTGATTACACAGATGGTTGATAACAAATTTGTTTCTGATTAATCTATTTTCGAAAAATTCTAGTTTTTTTTAAGGTAAGCAGACTAACGTTTAATGTAGAATTCTGTAAGAAACACTATTCAAAAAATAAAATATCTTACACGAGTAAGTAAGGTGTCGCCATGTCTTGATATTTCGACCCTATACCAAAATATGAAAAATCAATTCAATACTATGACAAAATCATACCTATTTCGTCAATTTTTAATTTCAAATTTAGCCCTGCAGTGTCAATAATTGTAGAAGATTTGGAAGACACGTTACATCTTATAAAATGATTTGGTTTCGGGTTTTGGGTTTTATGGAAGAACGAAATCAGTACAACAATTAGGCGGTTACATTTGCAATGAAAAAATTGGTATAAACTTCCGGTATAACTAGAAAGTCGCCAATATTTTGACTAACAAGAAGACATTTACATGTTTCCATTGGTACGAGTTCGCCATACACTTCTAATAAAAGCTTGTTATGACGTACGATGTATATCTGTTTCAGCACCAATCTTTTCAAAATTCTAAATGTGTCCCTGGAAATAGTAAATGTTAAGGGATATCGGCGATAGAAATGTTTTAAATATCAATACATCAAAAGTGTAACATACTTGATGGAAAACAGTCTAGGGGAGAGTTAGGGAACGATATAAAGCAGGGGTTTAAGAATGAAATAGGTAACCAAATCAACAGCAGCTGCACCTTGGGTGTGATATAATATGGTTTTTTGGTGTTTATTTGATCTGCAACTGAGAAAAGCAATGTAACAAAGAAATGCTAACCTTGTGGAGCTTGCGTAGGGACTTACTGCCAAATAATTACACAGTTTGCGCAGTATTAAACGGCTAAACAGATTCTTGTGTAATAATAATTAATTGTAAGAATAACTATTGTTTGGTGTTGTAAGAAGTAGAACCGGAAGGTATGAGAAAATCACAAATATTGCTTATATCTGGCAGGCTAAATAAAATGTTTTATTTTATATAAAGTCTCGAGAAAGGTAAGAACATAATACTTACACCTGTCTACTAATCAACGATAAACATTAATAGAGTGTATTCGTCTGATGAAACGGGTGATTAAAGTCTACACAAGGTTTAATTTACATTGGATTTCTAAGTATTTCATGGAATTTAAACAATATTCTTCCTTATATGGGTTAAGTTTAACTAAGATACGTTTGGGGTTTGTTTTGTATTTACTTAGATTATTTTTGCCTTACAGTAAGAGAACGGGAAGGGATAGTAGTAGTACGACATAAAAATCATTTTGTGACAACCGTCAGAACATTAACATAAAATTATATTCGTTTTCTTTTACCTATATTGTAAGAAGAAATTTTATCAATTCAGTTCATTTGAACATCTCGTGAATTGCATGTATACTGAATACAAATAAACGAAAACGTTGCTGTTCCGAGGGTTGCCTATCCAGATATCGTAATTTCCCTTTATTGTCATGGTTTCTTCACACCTTTGTTGTATAATGTTAGTTTAATATTCTTAGGTTTTTAAGTGTACTTTTATATCCCTTTTTTCTACATTGTTTAAGTTAGTTAAAGTGCTGAGTTATGCTAAATTAAAGAATAGATTTTGGTGCCTTCTCAAACTTTTTGACTTATCCTGTATGTGCGTATTAAGAGTTATTGTATTAGCATTCGAAAATTCATATACAAATTAAACATGCAAAACCATACATCAGGTTGTAATTTCTCTTAGTACTATTAGCTCTAACATTAGTTTACAATGATTTAACTAAAAACTTTAAAAAATTTACATTAATTACTAATTTAGATCGGAAACTGCAGATAAGTGTATAATTTAAGGTATTTCCGGTTCAGACCGACCGCTATAACTTAACGCATCTAGGAACCACTATTTACTTTTGATAAGGCGGTACTATCAGTTTGATTACTGTATCGCTATAAAAACATGGAAACACATGTAAAACATTTTTAGAATTGGTGTTGTACTCGAAACATGACAAGCATTGAAACTGTTTTATGTACACACACTCACACAGATATATTTATTTACAACCTGGCAAGAATTGTCGATTTCTACTTATAAAAACAAGCTTTCGTCTCGAACACTTTCCGCAGTTGAGTGGTGATTCAGACTAAAACTGCAAGGCCGTTTTTGGAAATGGCTTGTAACTTGTATGGCATCCAATCCAAAAGGCATTTCGTATTTTTAAAAACTCGTGTTATTTTTTGTGCAGCTGCTCCATATGACGGCAGGGCGGTGTATCAAAGAAAACAAAGACCGATTAAGTTGCTATATCCGTTTGCATATTTTATGAGGTGGTTTTTAAAAAATTTATAATACAGAATTGTAATAAATATTGCCAATGGCAACTTTAATGAGGATACATTTATAAAGGTGCCGCCATTAAAATTTATCTAATCCGCTTTGTCGATTGAGATGTAATTATGCAGCGGAATTCGTACGAGAGTTTACAAAGGGCCCTTCAATGGTCGATAATACACACCTACAAAAGTCAATTAAACATATATTATACCGTAAATGCAGTTCTATTAGTGTTACAAACATAGTTCCATTAGTGTTAATTAACATATTCGAGTTTTTAACTCCTTGGTTGAGTGGGATTTTATGTGTACAGAGCAGTCGGCTATGAAAATATTAAAGTAAACACGCATTAGATTTATCCTAAAGCTGGTGGTGTTGAAAGATTCTGTAATTTCCCAAAAGTTAAGACTAAACACGTGCATTTAGAATTCGACCCTCCCCTGGCAACATTTTGACTAACATCTGCTAGTTTTGGTCCCAGACATTTCAGTTGCCACTACACAGGATGGCTAAATAATTTAGCTGGTTTTAGCAGAGGCCTGGGAGCTTTTTGAAACGTTTATGTTCGTCTCAGACGAATGTTACTAAAAATAAACTACCAGTTCTAAATGTAATTTTAAACAACGCCGAAAGTTAGATTTTCTTGTTTATTCCATATTTAGCAAACGTAATAGTTCCTAAACCGTTTAAACGGTAAAGTATTTCATCCAGCCAAAAATGTACCACACCAAACCAGTCTACAGCCCATTTGAGCTTATCAGACGTATTATCAAAATAAAACTAGCTACCTGCTAGATTATCAAGTTTATCTCGCTTTTATTTTGTAATAACACATACTTCTGGATAAGACCCGTACAAGATAAAATACACTTTTTGCACGCATTGTAAGAGATAATGATTATATTAATAAAAACAAAATAACATTTACAACTGCATTTATTTGTATTATATTACCCTTTATTATTTCAACTCTTCGAGTGTTTTCTTAAAGGTAGTTTGTCCCCTACGTGATTGTTTAATGAACAAATCGAGTAAATGATAAATAGTAATGAGAGTATTATCCAGTAATGTGATTACTACGCTGCTACCCCAGAATACGTCCCTCTGTATCACCTCTATTTGTTGGACACACGTCTTTTAAACCACGGTCGAGAAGGTATTGCCAGAAAATTGTATTTGCTCAGACAAATTAATTTTAATCTACTCGATATGTATTTAAAACCATTATCAATTAATGTACTCGAATGAGTCCCCATTTATAAATAATGTAAATATGATTGGCCATTGAAGAAAAAAACGGATTATTAATTATAATTGCTGTATGGAAATAATGATGTGCTTGTAAATGATGGTTTATTGTATGCTAAAAATTGAATTGCTCGCACATGTACTATGTTAGAGTATTATTAGTTCACTTGTAATTAGCACGCTTATGCGAGCATAACATAACAAAGGTGATGATACGCATGTATTATTTTTATGTTCTTTCTATAACTTATTTATTTTCCTAACGTTATATAAATTTCAGTCAATTGTATTTCACGTTTGATATATGTGAGACAAACTAATTTTTTAAAAGACAAAATAGCTTTGGTTATTTTTTATTAGCATCCATTGAACACTTTAATGATGGCAAACTTTAATAACCTCAGGTAAACATAAACTGGAATCGTTCATCACAATATTTTTAAAAATATATATTAAAAGAAATTTCTGGGGTCCGACCGATATAGAAATTTTTGCCGATACCGATAATCGGCCGATACCGATATACCACACGCCGATACCAATATTATATCGGCATATCAGTAAAGCTTTTTATTTGTAATATTCTTACTTATTTTTTATTAACATATAATTTGAATTTAAACTTTTCTTAATATCTTAATTCCTTAATGCTGTCTTTAGATATTTAGTAGCTTTTAAAATTTATAGTTGAACTAATATTTAATGTTTTATGTTATGTTATTGTTTATCATTTCACTCATTTTACACCTGATTGTGTGATTCTTTCTTTGGATATCTAGCTAGTAAAAAACAACAAGCCTGTTTTAATTTTTACAAAAAATATATTATCCTTATCCTTTAAGCCTGATTTAATGAAATTGTTGAAAATAACAAATACATTTGCCGATTCGTCATTTTAATGTAATAGTTGTTTGTTTCTACGTATTAATAAACGTATTTGCAAATAACATATCGGCAAAATTTTGCCGATACCGATAATCGGCAAAGCTGCCGATATAACCGATAACCGATAGATATATCGGTATCGGTAGATCCCTAGAAATTTCCAATATATAGTTCGTTATCATAAGAGTTTTTCGCAGTTAGAAATTAATGTAGTATTTTCATAAAATTGAAAACCGTATATATGAATTAACTAGTTAATTATAAACACTTCATTGAAAGCAATTTTAGGAAGCTGTATAAATGGCCGCATTAAAAATAACAGGATGATGGCTTAATAATGGTGATGTTGAACGTTTACAGCTTGCTATAAACTACAGAAAATAAGTTTAATGTGTAATTATAATCTACCAGGTAATTTATGCTCTGATCCGTGCCACAAATGTTCTCATTACATTAGGCTGTATAGACAGCAATGTGTAATTTTACTTTTCACTTTATAAAAAAAACTATATAGGTACGTGTTCAGCTACCATCATTTGACTTCACTAAAATGATTTTGTTTATTACTTCACCCATACAAAATAATTTAAAAATCAAACTTTCACTTATTCTAGATATTTTTATATTAAATGTTAGGGTAATCTTAGTCACCCAAGATCGATTGATTTGTTTGGTTAGATGATGTCAATTCGTTCAGGAAACACGACTTCTAAAGACATTAAATAATAGCAAGCATCAGCAAATATTAAAAAGGCTAATTAGTTTATTGTTTCTTTTTGTTTAACTTTAATACGAAGGAAATTCATACAAATATTAGTTTTCGCTAATGTTGATGTGATGGGTATTTGATGTCTAAAAATTGCCTAATCAACTCCTGAAGAATCAAAATCCACATAATAGCTAGGTTCACCACTCTGTTCAGAAGAAAGCTAGATTATAATCACCCTTATGGATTTTTTTAATAGCAAAGCATTTTACACTTCCGAAAGTATACACAACTTGCTTTTGATATTCCATTGGAACAAATCTCCGACCATTAGCTGAAGTTGCCGCTGTATACTGGGCGATTCTATACATGTGCGAAAAACATATACACAATATTTAACCCCTAAATTACGTAGTATTTTTTTTTAATTCATAGGTGTGGTGCTTCAAAGTGTTTTTACATCAATCCATTAATATGTAAATATATTTTTTGTTTCTTGTTCGATTTTGACACACGCATTGGTACATTTTTCTTGAAAGCAAATTAAGCTTGGACTGTTGGCTTTCCAAAACAAGAAGTTGATCAAAATTGGATAAGAAACAATAATGATATTTACATTTTAGTGACTATGAAGCGCCATAACTTTGTAGGATTAAAAAAGTACTGGGTGATTAAGGGGTTAAATGAACCTTGACTATTATGTGGTTACAGTTTTTCGCACATGTTTAGAGTCGCCTTGTATACTCTTAATATCAATACCTACTGATAGTCTGAACTGTGCTAGGGCCGTACTATTTCGATCAGTCACTTTAAAACAACCGTCATGAAAATTACCTTAAAATATGTCGCCTAAAAACTAGAATATTACTTTTGCACCCTATTTAGGAAAATTGTGTAAAAACCATTCGCATGCATTTCATCCCTCACATTGCGCTTTCCGCTATCTTAAAATTGAAAGTCTGGGTATTTCATTCAAATCATCAGGGAAATGTAAATACTTTGGAACATGCAGAATGTTCTCTTAAAATAAAGAACGGAGAGAATAGAGGCCTGCTTAAATACAAATATGATTTTCTATAAGAAAATGAGAGAAACATCAGGAGGTTGAAACAACGTACCATAAGAAAGCAGCAAAGAATAGTTAGAATAATGCAGAAATACAAAAATATAGTGTATTGTATAAAAAGAAACGGAAACGTGATTTATCTTGAGAAGGAAATAATTTTCTTAAGTACTTTTTTATATTTCACATACCCTATTTATAGTTTTTTTTTAAGAAATTGACAATCAAAGCTTCGGTTGTGTAGTTCGTGGTTTTAGCTAGTAATTTGCAATTCCAATTCCAATTGAATTAATAGAAATAAATGCTTTGGATTATTTAATATTAAGAATTTTCAATTACAAATTAATGTATTGATTTCACTCCAGTGTTAACTATAAGTGTAAATATTTGAAATTACTTATTAAGATTGAGAAATCACATTAGTGTCAACAACCTCATATTGGTTTTGTTATTGAGTAATTTTTCTATTACTCTTAGTTTTCTAAACATCAAAATTGCAGACAATATGTTAATTTGCAAATAGAAAGAGTATTTGACGGGGGATGTTTTCAAATGTGATAGTTGACAATGCTGTGTTCCTGCGTTGACATACGATGATATTGTGAACTGCAACGGCTGTGTTTGGTGTATGGCTTGCCGTGGATGAAAAGGCGTGTATGTTGTAATAGACACTTCCAACCCCATCTGCAACCCTCGCGCGGCTGCGAAAGGCGATTGGGAGATTTTGACTTTGTAATTACGAATCCCCAGCCGCAGCCCTGTTAGCCGTGCATTTGTTTGTACGCACCCGTTAAATAAATCAGGGGTATGAATTTGAATATGCGCTTTAACGAATTATAATGGACGAATAAATAAATACACTTAGGCAAATTTACACATTCAGCTGTTAAAGTATGCAATGCCGCTCTGCTGTGAGGGGACATTTCCCGTTTAGAGGAGGTAATGATGCCCTCTCTTTAACAATTTAATAGTGTTAGTTTATTCGTTCAGCGTTGGGTTTTTTCGAACCGACTATTTGTTGTTGCTGATGCACGTTTCGTTATCGACGAGGGAATTTATCTCCGATGGTTCTGTGGTATTTTTAAGCCCGGACAGATGTAACAGTGACTTCTTAGAAAGCGGGGGGTTGGGTCCCAAGTGCACTGAACCTTCAAACCGTCTCTCTACCAGCACAGGCGATGCATTCAACCAAATTCTGTTCCTTTTCCATCCTAATGCACAATAGCTTACCCGCCAGCTACCCCTAAAAATTCCAAAGCAACACAATGATTCCCTTGTAGTGTGCACCTTTGAATTGAGGAAAGTTTAAATGTTTAAATTCTTTAAGTGGACGCGTTTCGGTTAAATGGGGAATAAAAAAGATAAGTGTGTAATTGATGATAATTAAATTTTACACTCCAGAATAATTTATGGTATGTAGATTTAAAGTAAATAGATTCGAAGGGTTATGTTTCGTTATCATCTCGAATAACCGTAATATCATTTTCATTTCATATGGCTGTACGTTTTACCTATATCAATATCATCATTTAGCAGCTAGAGCGGAGAAATTGCTTCCATATTCGTGTAAGAAACGCGAAAACAATGTAAGAACAAAAAAGTAATTAAATAAAAATTAATACTTGGCAGCAGGAAATTGCGTATGTCCTCTTGAGCACTACATAATTATGTTCGGGCAAATTCAATGTTTATTCAGCGGTTAATTATAAAACCAATATGCATGCACAGATAAATGAGCCTATCAGGGTATCTGCGTAATCACAAATAGATTGCGTGTCAGTAAATTATATAAGAGAGTTTCGTATTAGCATGAGTAAACTTGACTATATCCATTGTATCTGTACTGCGTGGTCGTTTATTCTAAATTGATAATATTATCTGAACAAACTTTCTGCGTTTAAGCGTTCCTGTTTTCCTAAACAAGTAGCGCGTTTCGGAAATCCCAAACTTTATAGAAGTCATTAACTGCATATAAATATATGTACATATACAGTGGTTGAGTATGTTGTTTGAGGTAGTAAAAGTTATCTGAATAAAAGAATTGTTTTGGTTTAATCTTAAAGATAACGCGGGAGTTAAGAACATTCCTTATGTACACATCCTGCCCGTCTCTCGCCAGAGCTCATTTCAAATGTCAGGTCTTATTTCAAATTACAAAATAAACATTTCTAATTTCTTTTGTATCGTAACCTATTTAAATAACACGTTTCTAATATCGCAATGGGGATTTAATGTAAATAGTTTCTTGGTCGATATTCAGGCAGCGGCTTGTATGGGGAAGTTTCGATCCTTGTGTGTGATAAGGCCGTGTTATTGTTGGTAATTTTTTATTAAACGAGTAGTCGCCTGAGTGGCGTTGAAAAACTAGCTTAAATGAACAATGCAAGTTGTCTCCCGTGGCGAAACCTCCTAATCGCAACGCTAAAATGAGCAGCAGGCCACAAAGCGGCTAATCCGCGCTGCAAGGGCGCTTTGTGAACCTCCAGCAGGACGTAGGCAAAGCACATTGTGAACTACCCTGCTGGCCCTAAGCTAATTTTTCTGCGTTGACTTTCGAAATCGCCTTCTAGAAATCTTCTAATCCTTCCGTGCTTATGACAATGAATAACTTAATCTTTTGCAGAACTGCGACTTTTAAAAGTGTTCCTAACAGGTATAGAACGTTGAACCTTGTAGGGGCGCAAGTGGCAAAAATATGTTTCAAAACTCTGGTAGGGCAACCTACAACAGTAAAGCGGAGATGACTATATAAGATAAATTGTGATTAATGGATTAAAGCTTTAAGGTTCTGTTCGAATTAGCATACGTCATGTAAGGCAGTGGCCTATAGTTAATTGGAGCTGTGAGAACAAAGTAAACCGTTAAAGTGGGGAATAATTTGCAGGCCTATAAATTTCGTTATGAATAAATTCGGGACAATTTTTTAATATGTAGGCCAAATTGACTACAATTAAGAGGTTTCTAAAAGTGCCTTAAAATTAGCATAAAAGCTTGTTCTATTGTCATCGTAGCGACATTAATATGCCTTTCTATACACTGATTTATTTTTAATTAGTAGGCAACATACTGAAGGCTGTATAAAACTGAAAATTGTTGAAATTTATAATATAACAAATTACTAAAATATCGCTGAAATCAACCTAGTTTTGTGCCGCCTATAATGAACCCGGTTGTATTGAACTCTCGTGTATTATGAACCAATACAGATGGCCGAATATATCGTTCATTGCGGTTAAAGCAAGTTTTTTCGATTGCAATGAACTCGTGTGTAGTGTGTGTTGAACTTTCGTATGTAATAAACCATAAAGCCCTTTTGATGCACTGATGAATTTGATGACAATGATGAACTCATGTTAAGCCAGTGGCTTAAGAGAGTGATCTTGACAATGTGGGAAATAATAACGAGGCTCTACCTTTAATTGATGAGGATGAGGACAAAAGTTGTATATACAGATGACGTTATTGATGCTTCTGTGCTTCACTTTTAGTCAGTATTTTCAGTATATGTTTGGTTTGTATGAATGAATTTTTTTTAATTTAGTGCTTTGTTGGATATACTTAATTTCGGGTATAATAAACGGTTTTTGGGCGCCAGTAGTGGTTCATTATAACTGGACAGGAAGGACTGTATTTGGATTGAAATTAGTAAACTTTTTCACTTGATTACGAATATTTTCTTTTTATGGAAAAAACAGTAAAAGCAAAATTAAAATATTATTTTGTACAACTGAATTTGTGATTCTTATACTTTCCATTTTCTTTCTAATTATTTTTTAACAGCTATTTTGGACAGTTTCCGTGATTATCAATTTCTTGGGTTATCTTATTTTTGTATTGTGACTTAAATTAGGCATCCTAAAATATATTAGATTGGAATTAAAATTTAATTTTGCGGAAGAATTTCTGTTTTAATTTGTTCTGTTATGCATATTACCTTATTAATTGCTGGGTTACACTCGAAATTAAATTGTTACGTACTTGCTAAACAAAACTAATAAGAAATGTAGAGAATCATCAGTAAGTAGTTCTGTAAACTGTAACCAATGGCAGATTAAAAATCTAAAAATAACTTAGGGCGTTAAAATTCTAATATGTAAAATACAGTCGTGTTGCAGAAATATAATCGAAATAAAACTGAATGTCAGTTACTGTTTTAAGGTTCCTCTAACTAATGGTTATCAAACTTTTAACCCATTAATTGCTAAAAATGTTTAAGAAACATTTCTCATTGTTTTCACAAATTATTATCTACGTTCATAGAACCGTTGGCAAGCTAAAGTCTTATTAATTTATATGTATTTGTATAAATTGGTTCCCGTGCCATTCTAGAGTTATAAAATCACCATTATATTTCTTCCTCTGATAGTGTTGATGTAGAAAACTTTCTTTACTTAAATTGAGGTGGTAAAAGGAAAGCTGCCTTAAATTCTATAACAGCAGAATCCTCTTCTAGCCCTATTATTTTTCCTACAACTTGAATTAATAAATTTCCATTTCCAATTTGTTTACTAAATTGTAGTTAGATTTTTGGCATCAACATAGTAGTCAATTCGTTTTAGTGACCATTACTTTCCTGTTTTTTTTTGCTGGGCGGAAAATGCGTTTCTTAGAAATTATACGTGAATTTGAATAAATACTTACATGTTAAAATGACTTTTGACATTGACGGATTAACTAACACCTTTGCTACAAATTAAAAATGTTCACAGGAAGGGGTCTGGGTTTTACAGGAAAGTAATACTGTTGAAACATTATGCATTTATTTCGTATAATTTTAACATTTTAAAAATTTATATGCAACCGGTCGTGCTTCGGAGGGTACTTAAAACTGACGGTTCCGGTTGTCATACAAACATCTTTGACAATCGTAAACCTTGTAGTGGAACTTCTCTTCTCTGTTCGACAGGTTAGGCTTGCCTCCTGTCCGGCATACGTGCAAAAAGGGCTCACAGAACCTACCCGTTGTAGGTACTTAATAAGCCTTTGGCCTATACACACACGAAGAAGAAGAAGAAAAATGTATAAACGCATGTCTTTACAGTCCACTCTTTTGATATTTATGAATAATAAGGAAATGCAGGGATGAAAGTAAGCCGGAACTCCACGGAATGCCTTTCTCGTAAAAACTCTGGAAACGGAGCTCCGTTCCGGTTTAAAATCAGGTAACAAAGAAAAGTAATAGTTTATTGTTCGTAATCAATCTACAACAACAATAAATGAAACCAAAATAGACAGAAAATTATTTCTCATTTGAAATCTGTGCTCCTTATATACCGTTCCGACGATGGATAGCGGATAGGGTAGAAGCACGGTAAACCCTCGTCTACACGACACTAACATGGAGGTCACAAGCTTGTTATGTTTCGTTTTTTTAAGGGCTGAACGGATTGCGTTCCGGCAAGACATTTTTGCTACTTTCACCCCTGAGTAAATTCCTTGAATGATTTAACTGCAGAGGAATAATCGACCATGGGTAACACTACTGCTTATCTAGTATTAAAATGATAATAAAAACAACACATTTATTATTGTTTAATTCGAAAACATCTAAATTTCAGTGTTAGCCCAAAAGCTACGCAACCAGCAAATTAATTGCTTAAAATCGAAACTTCTATTTCAAATTGACTTATTTAGACTACGTCAAATTATGATATCTTAATAACATATTGATTTTATATTTGGCTTAAGATATTTTCACCATAGAGATCATGAACAGATGCTCCTTTACATTCACGCACTCAGAATTATAGTTTTTCACAGTGAAATATGACAAACTTCTCTAGAATAAGATTGTTCTTTGTAAGAAGAGCGGGTAATATTTGGGTTTGGAATACATATAAGCCTTCTCCCCAAATTCGTTGTAATTTTGAAGAAGAGGTTTTGCACATGTTGGATTAAAAATCCTCAAAAATATGGTTTTGTTGAAGTTAAACCAACAGCTAGAATCGTTACGAATTAACCTTTTAATTGTTAGTAATTAGCAAGTTTTAAAATTGTGATCATGTTTTGGGGCTTCTGAACCGTAGCTACCCCAGCTCGAAATGCAAGACAACCTAAAGAGACATCGAGTAGCCATTTACGTCAGTGAGCACGGTTTGTAGCATGTAAATTTTAATACACATACAAAGCATTCCGAGAAGTTACCCTGTATATCTTGCACATTTAGACGCATGATATTAATACATAGTACAGTTTATGGTAATGATAATGCGAATGTAACCGGAATACGAGCGTTTCCCACCGAGCTGTCAGACGAGCTTTGCCAGGAATGCGGTGCAAAACTATGCAATCGAACTGCTGCAATATGTGGAACTGGACAAAAAAGACATTTACAGCGATTTTATATAAATGGTCTTAATAACGCCGTAATAACTCTAAATGCTCTGCATTATTTCATTTTCACTCTTAACTAGCTCGATAAAAGAGCAGCAAATCTTGCAAGATTAAATCTGCCCATTAGAAAATTCCCACTTGAAGACGGATAATATCTATATTTATGTTGAAATTATTGGGCTAGAGATATATCATCGCGCACGTAAACAGTCCCGGAGAAGGGCCTAAGTCGTAAATCAAGCCCTGTGTCAGGTAGAAAGTCCCAGCCCGGGCCACCCGTTTTAAAAAAGTCTGCCAGAACTACTACCTCTCTCTCTTTGCCTTCGGTTGGCCTTTCAGTTAAGCAGAACAACCATGGCAAATTACATTACCAAAAATACTTCTTCTATTACCCGTTCCATTACAATACCATCAACTCCAGGCGCAATTTTGTCCCGGTTCGTATTCGTTTTGTACAGAATAACGCAATCAGCGGCTGCAACGGAACTGGGTAACCGAGTTAGACAATGTAGTAAAGAAAAGCAATCATAAATCATGTGAAGAACTACCCTCGCTCTGCCTCCAACTGAAACAATAATACTGCGGCGCTCACGTGGGAATGCGCTAGCCACTAATTAAAACTGTTATTAAAATGCCACAAAATAACAGTCCTAATGGCTGGGTTTGCCACGGGCTTTCGCATTTTACAAATCCCTTATTGCCAGGCAATAGCATTCTGAACTACAATTACTACACGAAATCTAAAGGGTATTCGCATCATTGTACTTAATGAAAGGCCACGGCCGTCTTTTACACACGCAGCTTTAGGACTTTGGGTTAATGTTTTAATTTTTAAATACACCCTATACAACTCTAAAAAGACGATCAGTTTTATTTTTGTAATAGCCGTGAATGTAACCCCGACAAATTTTAAGACCCCAATGATCTATTTCCATGGGATTGTTACATTTGTGTAAAATGGTGTGATTAAATAAGTAAGAAGTAATAAGTAGTTTGCAGGAAGATTTTGCTGTGTAATGTGACAGCATGTGAATGGTTTAATATTATTATAACATTCGTGCGTGTTCACTATTATTTTCTCATCGATATAGTTCGGAAAGGATTAGTTAAATTTCTTTAATTTCAGTACAAAATCAAAGTTTGCAATGCAAACTTGCATAGATTATTTAGTACGGGACGAACTACGTAACAAGTAGTCTCAAGGGGTTGTCACATACGTAAAAAAGGCACAAATGGGAACCCAAGACATGAGATTGTCGTTTTCTTTGGTATGGAATTCGTCTTTCCAAAAACAAAAAGATACTGCACAATGTTCATGATAATGCACCATCTCATACTGTCATGTGAACGTGAGAATTTATGGTTAAAGAATTATTGTTATGCTTATTCAGCTGATCCTATAGCCCACAACTTTTTGTTGTCGAAGAAATAATTTAATTTTGGAGATGTACATGTATAAGCGATGAAAGAAGCTTATGGCAACATCTTTAAACAGCGGACTGTCAGAACTGCTTCAAAGAGGTGGAATGGAATGTACTTCGAAGGTTGCGTTGTTGCAATTTTGTCAAATTCTTTATTTTATGAATTGCATATCTGAATCGGTTGCATAGCGGAGCACTGCGGACGCCGGTCATACGGTATTCGTAGTCCAGCACAGCACAATCCGCAATGGTCAGTACTCGGATGGGTGGACCAATATAGTGGCATATGCAACCGATCATGCTTCGAAGGGTGCGTAAAATCATCGGTCCCGGTTGTCATACGAACATCTTTGACAATCGTAAACCATGTAGTGGAACTTCTCTTCTCTTTTCGACGGGTTAGGTTAGCCTCCTGCCCGGCATACGTGCAAAGAGGGCTCCTAAAACCTACTCCATTGTAGGTAATTAACAGGCCATTGGCCTATCATCCGAAGAACAAGAAGAAAAAGAAAAACATTGTATAGGATAATGGTTTCAAATAGTTTACAAATGTATCAGCTATTTCAAAACAAGCCGAAACTGCTACTATTCTTTTGTCTTGGTCTCGAAGTGGCCTTCTTTTGTCCCTCCCTCTGAACAAGACCAAAACTAACTAGATTTTGGTTTCCTGTTGACAAAGGTTGGTTTTGATGCACTGCCAAAAACTTGGATAAAATGGAAACCAAAAAACTGGATGTTAGTAGGTATATATAGCCGTCTCATATTATAATCCACCCACTGCAAGATAACTGTACTGGGTGCTCCGAATTTAAGGGAACCAGTGAAATTTGTTTGTTGATGATAAATTATGTACCCTGTCCTCCCATCTGTGGACTTATTTGCTGCAGAGGTTAAAAAATAATTATCCGGATTTATGTTAAGAAATGAATGCAGCACTAACTGCATTAGAAGTGCAAATGCTACGTTTAAATCTTTGATTAAAATTCAAGTTCTCATCAACATCATCATCTGACATGGAGCTGACTCGAGGGTCGATCCTGGATACGCCAGGCCCACCCCATGCCAGTAGGTGGGTAGGAATTTACGGGATAGGGTGGGATCGGGTGGGGCATTGCAGAACGTTGACATGTCTGCAATGTATACCGCAAGACACCGCTGCTGCTTTGATCAACATTCAAGTTCTAAACAAAAATTAACACAATGAGTCATCTAGTAAACGATTTTTAGGTTCCATAAGTAACGCTTTCAGGCATCCTTAATTATATTATAAATTGATAAACATATATGGTATATCAAAATATGAAAAAATATGCACCTTTGTGCACCTGTTTGAAATTACATTCATATCCCTATCAAAAACTATGTTGTTCATGCAATATAATACTCCCACGCCGAGACCATGGGTAATATCTGGATTCAATAGGTAGTAGTAATTGCAATGGTTTGGGTCATACCGAGACATACTTAGAAAAACAACACTACAGCCATAATAAAGTGAGTCTTGAACTCAGTACGTTGAAACGGTAACATTATAAACACAACAAAATTGCTAATCCGTAGTACTTTTACAGAGATCAGTCTTCTATACGTATAGGAAAAGCGCAGGTAATACAAGGAATAATTACTGGAGATATTGTACACTTATACCACTATGAAACATATGGACATCACTAATTGTAATGGTACTAAATATTATTAATAAAATTGAAGGTAATCGTCTGGTTACCTACGTGAAGAACGCATACTAAAAAGAATACGATGACACTAGTCATAGATGTAGAAGAAAATGAAATAATCGGTGTAAATCTGGAAGATCTGAAATTTACAAAAAATCATAACTGTTACATAGCGTAGGTTAGGCATGCAAAACGGAAAAACCTCGGTTAGAAGATTCTTGAACCTGAGTTGCATGTTCCTGTGAAACATTTTGATGTGATATAGCAAGTCTTGGTATTGCTCTGATTTTCAAAACAAAATCAAGACTAGCCTGATGATGTTTAAGTACCAAACAGAAACATGATTCCACCCACTTTCTTGTAGAAAAACTTTACCCTTTGAAACTTTGTACTTTAAAATGAAAATATAGTAAACGTACTAGACTAAATGAAATTGAAGGCAAGTTTAAATGTACACCTACAGTAGAACCAAGATTCGAATCGAAGGTAGCTTCGTTGCTGTTGTATTTACAAGTAATATATGGTCTATCGATGAAGGTTCGCGTTCTAAACAGAAAATTGTTTGTAACGTTATGGTATGAAAAATATCGCACGTGTAGGTCAGTGAGTTACTATTATGTATCTTTAGCTTTTCATAACCAACGGTGTAACATGTGTTTTCACCGGAAGTGATTTTCTAAATCTTTGCACGTATATATTTTAGTCCAGTTGTATTTATTCTCTTTGTGTCCCTCCCCCCGTACCCTCAGGCAGTGTTGGGTAAGATACTTTTTTTTTGTATCTAGATCCAGATACAGGTACTTCTAAAAAAGTGTATCTAGTTACAGACACAAGATACATTTTACTACGTGTATCTAGATACAGATACAAGATACTTTAAAATGTATCTAGATCCTTCTCAGATACAAATTAGATACCTACTTTAAAAAATTACACTTCCAGAAATGGAACCGCGCATAAACCATGATAATATTATTTTTAAAGAAAATCTGACGGAATTTAGGGTTGTTAACAAATCGATAATAATAATAAGACACAAAATAATTACTAGAGAACATTTTATTGGGATAAGCCATCCAGTATCGCTGGCACTTCCAAAAAAGCACTTTCGTTATGATTCATTCTTCTAATTGTAGCACAAGAATTGATTCTGTACTTGTCCACTACTTTTATTTATACTGAGAAAACTTCAAGTTTTGTCAAGACTTTAGATAAGCCTACCGCTCGGTTATTACTTATGAGATTTGCTTGGAAATTCCCAATATCGAAAACAGCAAGGGCGGTTATTGTAATTTGTATAGCCACAATAGGTAAATGTATACTTAAAATCTTAAGCTTCTTACAGTTCTTATCTCCTCAAAATGGGGATGTTTGAATGCTTATTACCATTACCTATCTTAAGACGTATTTGGGTTTTTCTGCTAAAAGTAAACCCTAAAATTTAAATGTCCAAAAATGTCCTAAATTTTAAATTGAAGAAATGTTTTAATAAAATTCGAAAACTACATAAAATAAATTATAATTCTTGAATGTATCTAGGATCTTTTATTGTTTAATGAAAAAGATACCGCTTAATAGGATCTAGATACAGATACAAGATACAATTTTATAAACGGATCTAGATACAGATACTAGATACTTGAATAGTATGTAGATCCAGTATCTAGATACACGTATCTAGATACTACCCAACACTGCCGTTAGGGATACTTTTCCACTCAACTTTGTACCCCCGTGATTGGAATGCCAAGCATACCGACTGGGGGTCAAGACTAACAACCACAAAGGGTTGACATCTGTTAAAAGCCATTAATAAAAAAAAACTTTTCATATCTTTCGACCAGATAACCAACCTATTGGCCAACAGACCCAAATAAGCTACCGGATCTAATTGACTTCTTCGTTCTCAAAAGTATTTCACCAAACTATCTTAATATTGCATCTAACTGGGATCTCTCATCCGATCATACCCCTATAATTGCCACGCTTAGTACTCATGTCATCTGCCTACCTGACACTCCTAAGCTCATCTCATCCAAAACGGAATGGAATGCCTTTAGAGCATATATCGATAAACATCTTAATATTAAACTCCACCTAAAACATCCCGATGATCTTGACACTGCAACTAACTACATCACTTGTGTAATACAAGAAGCAACTTGGAAATCTACCCCAATGACTGGTCGAGATATGATTACCACAAACAACACACCTTTACACATCCACGAACTTATTGAAAAAAAAAGAGGGCCAGAGGGATATGGCAAAGAAATCGAAACCCTATTGATAGGAACACATATAACAGACTTACAAGGCAACTAAAGTCGGCATTGCAAGTAATCAGAAACGCTACGTTTGAAACCTACGTTACTGCGTTATCAAAAGAGGACCATTCCATCTGGAAAGCGACGAAAAAATTCAAATGGCCAGTCGCCCACATCCCTCCATTAAGAAAACAAGACGGTAGTTGGGGGAAAAGTGAACCGGAAAAGGTAACAATTTTTGCGGAGCATCTATCAACAGTCTTTAATCCACCTCAAGCAAATAACAATAATAACGACCAAGAAATTGAGAATTTCTTCATTCTTGGATAGTCCCTGCTCAATGTCGTTACCTATTGAGTCTTTCTCCCGGCGGAAGTGAAACACGAAATTTCTATTGGCAAAAACTATAAAGTTCCTGGGTTTGACTTGATCTCACCTCTAATACTTAAACAACTGCCTAGAAAAGCAATAGTATTGCCGATTACCATCTTTAATGGTATGCTAAGGCTAGCATACTACCCAGTAACTTGGAAGTTCGCCCAAATAGTAATGATCCACAAACCTGGTAAACCACCACAAGATGCAGCATCATATCGGCCCATTAGCTTGCTTCCAACTATGTCCAAAATTTTCGAAAGACTTCTGATGAAAAGACTAACGCAGGCAGTTGATCTAAATGAAATCGTACCATCACACCAGTTTGGCTTCAGAGAGCACCACTCCACTATTCAGCAAAGCCATAGAATAGTAAATGAAATACATAAAAGTCTTGAGCAGAAGAAATTATGCACAGCCGCTTTCCTGGATATACAATAAGCATTCGACTGTGTGTGGCATACCGGACTATTAGGTATACAAATTAAAGCTTACTCTTCCCACACCCTATTATCTCTTACTCAAATCCTACCTGTCCGATCGTTATTTTCAAACAAAATACAATCGGGAAATATCCGCATATTACCCCATCAAGTCAGGAGTACCGCAAGGTAGTGTGCTGCGACCTTTCCTCTACCTACTTTTTACTGCTGATATCCCAACTTCAGTCAGCACAAAAATAGCTAGTTTTGCCATACTTTTACAAATCGCCAAGTTGAATGCCCTGAAGTAACAATTAATGGTATCCGACTTCCCGTGAAAAATGAGATAAAATATCTTGGACTGACATTGGATCGCAAATTAACATGGAAAGCTCACATAATGAACAAGAAAACACAAATCAACCTAAAACTGCGTCAAATAACTTGGTTAATAGGTCGAAAATCCAAACTAAGAACTTCCAACAAAATTCTCTTGTACAAATGTATTTTTAGACCTATTTGGACATATGAAGTTCAGCTTTGGGGTGGTGCTAAACCTTCAAATACCAAAATCATCCAAAGGCTGCAATCTAAAATACTAAGGATGATATTCGACGCCCCTTGGTACGTCAGTAACAAACAACCTCCCTGGACACCCAAACGAAGAACTGGTACTTTAAACGATCTCCCAGTAGTACAAGACTGAGCAGAAAATGGCATACAGATGTGGACCCATAGCAAATTAAACTACCTCTCAAGCTAATTACATAAATGGTAATTAAATTCGGAGTGTAGTCACTGGACTACTTCTCCCTTCATTGTAAATTCATTAAACTAATTTACTTATTGCTATGTAAAGCAGATTGTAAATTTCCGATAATAATAAAAAAAAAACTTTGTACCTCTAAACTAACACAATTATTAGAATTTTCTTTTCGTTGTAGTCTTAAAAATATTCATAGCACTGAACCCAATGTTTGTTTCAACATTTTTTTTTATTAATTATTCTGTGACCTTTTAAATTACGAACGGCGTGGTATTTTCATTTTCAAGTGATACAAACTTACAAAAGATGTCATGTAATACGGTTTTATGGTAGAAGCAAATACTACAATTTTTATTTTGATATTAAAATCCAAAGATACCACGCATAGAAAAGGAAACGATTTATGTAATTTATCGGATAACCTATCGATATTAAAAAAAATGGCTTTTGCATAGAGATTGGAAAGCACAAACAGATCCAGTTACGTTATGTGTAGAGCTCATAATTGTGTGGGACATAAACAAATATTTATTCTGTATACCAGTTTACATACTTCTTCGTAAGTATTCGAGCACAAGTTCTTGCGTTGTTTTGCGGTGAACAAACTTAAAAAGTATTAATTAATTTCTACAATTCGGATTGTTTATGGTTTTAGTGATAGTATCTTTGGCCTATCTATCATAGTGACAGAACGTTCACCACTGTGGTGCATTGCATACCAAGGCCATGCCACTCATAATAAAAATCAAAGACACGGCGATGCTATCACCCACACCTTGTTGAGGCCATACTTGGCAATCGTTAGTTATGTTTTTGCTGCAACTATTGTGAAACGCTGTTCTTACTTACCAAAGTTCACATATGTAGGTATGTAGGGTTCCTTGTCCGATTTAATCGGGCCAATAACACCCTATTTGTGATTGATGGATGAATGTTACTTCAATGAAGATTCGATATGCAGTTTCTCAATAAACTAGCGAAATTTTAATTGATCATGATCAACATGTGGTGATACTTTTTAAGTGCAAAAAATTATTGCGGATACTGAATTTATATAAATGTAGAATTATCTGCATGCCAGAAGAATAATATGGGAGCCAGCCAGAAATCAATTATCGCCTAAATTGATGCTCTGTCTACGGGTTTTCAGGCGATGCGTAATAAACATTCAGAAATTTGTTGCATATCCGCTATTTTACTGTCTTTCGCGTCCCATTTAAAATGTGTCAGTTGTGGATACAATTCTGTCCTAAAATAATGGTTTAGTTTTAGTTGCTGGCAGCGTATAATAAACCTAACCTGCAATATTGTTCGAGGTTTATTTTTGTATTGTAGCAATTTTCAGTAAACAGTCAATTCTGTATACTATTTTCCTGAAAACCCTGTTATTAAGGAACCTATTTCATATTTTCAAAGATGTTCGTGAAATCAACAAACAGAAATAGATTATATAAAATACAATTTTACTTTTAATGTAACGTTTATTTTCTTTGTTTAAGACAGAAACTTGTTTTGTAAAATTGCCAAATATTCTCTGAATATGCGATTCTATTCTAATTTAAAACATTATTTCGTGGGCTCAGTTCTGAATATACATATTGTTGGTTCATTCAAACATTGTAGAAGCAATTTAATTTAATATTGGCGAAAAAGAACTGTTTTAATGAAACTATGGAGAATATTAATAAAGCGTATCCTTATAGTAGGTTCTGCTTATACGAGATTAACTTAAAATGTATAGCTAATGGACATTTTACGTGATCCATTACTATCAAGTGAGTAACAAAAAGTGCTACTCTAAATCAAGATTATAGTTTTATAAATTTGCTTATATAGGTATTACTTAATTTAAATTATAAGGTTGGGACCGAACCCATAACTAAAACGATTTTAGATGCCCTTCCTATTTCCCGAAATCCCGGTTGAAATTAATCGAGGCTTTAATGAGCTACTTTCACACGACTCAAATATGTTAGAAAATTATCTAAATTGAAAGACGTGGCTGCTACAAAAACCTGTCAGGTCAGGTAGGCAGCTATTATTAATATAAAATTATTAAATTTCTAAAATACCCTATCGAAGGTAGTACAGCTAATTACAGCTGGCTGACGTGCAGCACGCGGTGAAATAGCGGTTTCAGCAGTAACGCAGCTTTGAAACGAAATCAACACACACATCAACAGCAGCAGCAAGACAAGAATCCGTCACTTCCTGACAATGCTGATGATGTATCTACTTTGGCTTACAGGACGCATTCAGTTCAGTGGCTGATGAATAATGCAGCCAGCGAAACTTGTCTCAGTCCGCCGCTGTAATTTACTGGCCCGAGTAATTAAAAGGTGACGATTAATGACAACAAGAAGCGATTGGCATGACAGTTAAGACGTGTCAGCTATTCGACCTCAAATAACAACCACCGGATAGCAGTTGTGCGGATGTTGGGATTAAATTCATCCATTGTAAACAATGGACACGTTCCGGAAATGCAATTTACTTGAAAAAAAACTCGCGTTTAAATTTAGAACTATTTAATTTAAATAATTAAACCACGTCCACAGATTCAGAAATATAAGCTGTATATTTAACGTAACCATTTTGTGTTCATAAAAATACGAAACACCTCGGTTTTTCATACCTATAGAGGTCTTTTATGTAACAGCCCTCAACGTGACTTTACAGGCTATTTATAAAATATTCAAAGCATTGCATATTCCAATTCATTTACTGCCAGTTTCTACTTTACTACAGGACGAGTTTATGTATATTACTTTGTACTTTATTCTAAGCATACTATAATTTTACTTTAAATTGTGTCTTAAACTTTACAACAAGCAGACTTTTCAGTTGGGAAATATCAGTTCTGTAGAAATAGAAGAAAATATATGAACATTCGCAAACAAGGGCAAAAATTGACAATCTTAGATTTTCAGATAATATTTATAATTTGAATACTCTTTTATAAACACCATTTAAGTATTTCTTCAATTTAATTTTATGTGGGAAATCACTTGCCTATTTGCAATATATAAAACACCCAATCGTTTTGTATCAGTTAAATTACAAATGAGAATCGAAAATCTACCATAGTTTGCGTTTATTTTCTAGATATTCCTGCATAAATCTTTGGCTCCTTATTTTACGTTGGTTGATTATTGTAGAATGATTTCCAATGGTCTTCTTCTTTGTTGTATATCTTCAGATCTGTTTCCAATGGTAGAAACAGTAATTATATGGAACACAAAATTCATTTTTAACTTTGGATTAATATTGTTCTCCCAAAAACACTAACCAATACTGTGGTTGGATCAATACAATTTAACTAACAGAATAAAATAATACCATAAGGTTATCGTATTTTTAACATATACACAGCATAGTGAGATCCGGACATTTGTCCAGTTTCTATAGTTTATTAGTGCGATTTAATAAAAATATATACACAGCATAGTGAGATCCGGACATTTGTCCAGTATCTATAGTTTATTAGTGCGATTTAATAAAAATATACATTTGGCTATGATATAATAAATACAAAACTTTACGACACTACCAATGCAGAAGTGTAGATTCAACATCCATTGTAAGAATGTATGCGGACGGAAAAAGATGGTCATTTTAAGTATATTAATGTTAGTTGATTTCTCGATGAACCTGGGTTGAGGTTCTGCATTCCCGTTTCATAGAATACAACATTGTATTAGAAATTGAATTTTCGTGCAAACCGTATTTTGGGTGATAAACGGATATTCAATATTTTGAAGAAGATTTATATCAAAGAGTGGTTCTGGATAATAAACGTCTTTTTCTCTTAACTTTATTTAACTTATCATCTGCTGTGAAAATTGATTCTGTCATACGTTTTGTATTCTGGATAGAAAAACGTTATCATCAGCAATAAGTTGAACATAAGGATCAACCTTCAATAATTCGAACTTTTGCAAGTCAAATTTCCCTTATCAGGAATATTTTGCTGATATTTTTTCGGAAGAACCTTGTTACTGTTCACTGTAAAACGTTGTAGCATTATTTGGGTTATGCCAAAAGTATAGAATTACATGACGGCGTGAACCAGTTGGAAATTAAGTTAAAGCGACCTTCATTCTTAGAATTTTGAAGAATAAAGCCATAGATATAGTATTCCAGGTAATTATATGATATGTTTAAGGCCACTTTTGCAATTTCTTGCGCTATATTTCCCAAAAACAATAGGGACAGTGATATAATTCAAAGATATTTTTTCAAAAATGCCACTGAAATAGAAATTAAACATGTTAAAGTAAACAACAATATCAGAATAGTTGGAATGGAAGTTGGTGTTTCGTAAAATTATCAAATTAGGTTTATCAGTGGGTAACCTAAAAATTAGGATGTATGGAACTTCATTCACTCCAGTTAATTGTAGCAGCAGTTCCAAGGCAACAAGTACAATTTTTATGGGAATTGGCGACCCAAGTTGACAAATAACTACATTTTTAAGTCAAAGAATGTGATAGCAGGTAAATAACTTGCGGAAATCAAGTAAAAATACTACCTCCACTTTCCAATGTCATTGTTTTGCTTAAAGTTTTTGACAGCCATATTGCAAAAAGTATTTTATTTATTATATTTTAGAAATAAGCACCTTGTTCTGTTTAACCACATCCTGAAGAACAGAGAAGCAAGTTGTAACTCCACAACGAAGAGAAGATGTATTACATTAACATGTAAACTGCTTATCAATGTTTTGATAAATCGTTCTAAATAGAGTCACTGTTTCTTATTATGAAATACTGCTATTCCGAATGTCTTCCTAATTACTGAACTACAACTAAAGAATGTATTATTCCTGAAAAATTAAAACAAATTGATATTTCGGCAGCAAACAATCTTTTATGAATGGGAAATATACCAAGGATGCAAGAAACAGTTCTGATTGTACTCCAATGTTGAACGTCGTAAATCAAAGATAGAGTGAAGTTCAGCTGTTAATAAAATGTTGTCAATAATAAACAGTGACCTGACCTCCGTTTGATGAGTCCGCTGATAGTTCAGACTGTTAGTATTTTTCAAGTGTTGTTGACACAAAAACAAAATTGAATGATGTGGCTGTCTTTTTTTTTGAGATACCGTTCATATCTTGTTGGTTTCAAAAGGTAACAGGGAATGTTTATCAGAATGATCGACATTTTTGATCTACAAAAATCCACCTGCTACAAATATCAGCTAAAACCAATGAATATTTCAAATCCTGTGTAAAATTTAAATTTTAAAAGAGCGTAGAGGAATAGGAGGGCGTATAGGTGAACTAATTTTTAGTATGTATAGGCAACCCTCGTAACATTAACATAGCAAAAGGTAGAGGATTCAAAAATATTCCATACGTGTATTTATCAACCAGATTAAATAAAATGTTTTAATTTTTTATAGCCTTGCGAAGGGTAAATATGTTAGTTACATCTACTACCAAGGATGACTCTTAATAGATTGTATTCTACTAATAAAAAAGTTCGTTGAAGGTTACATAACCAAATATTTCCTGAATTTAAGCAATATTGTTTTGTGTTGGGGTATTTTTTGATAGAATACGTTTGGAGTTTGGTTTGTGTATCTCAAATAATATATTTATTAGGTAGTTAATGTTTGTGTCAGAGTATAAGAAATATAAAGTAAGTTTTTATAAGTCTAGGCAATCCCCCGAACATGAACATAGTTGCATGTATTATACAGTGTGGAACAGCCAAATGGAATCAGTATCTCAATTATTGTGCATATTTTTAAAAAATTCCGAGACACATCAATTTTAGATTATGAAATGACATCGTGGAATGTAAAAATGTCATCCCTAAATTCAACCCCCTCCGAGTGACAGTTGCAACCCCAGAATTTTTAAATTTGAAGTAGGGGCTTTTGATACCTCCTTTGAAAGGTCTTTTCATTCTCTATTCAAAAATGCTACATATGCATATAAAGGAACAAGTGTTCATGTATTGAAGGTTGCCTATCGCAATTTCAAAATTTTCCCCTGGGTATGATAGCTTCACACCCTTTGCCTCTAAGCTGTTACAATATTATTTCTTCCCAGTTCTATACTGTGAAGTTCCTGATTGATGTTATTACTGTAAAATTACGCGGATAATGCTGACAACAACGCGTCCTGTCATGAATTATAACCTCAATTTATATAGTACAAATAACACTCTACAAAGCCATATTTACACACACTAATGTGTCAGATTATCAAAGCCGCCCTTGCGGCAAAATAATCGTGAATGGGATATATTATATTGACATTTACTGTGTAATATGTTTATTTCTACTGTAATTTTTTTCTTATATCATCAAGTATCGAAAGTATTGTAGTATACAATTTAATATTTCATGTACAACTATCATTATATAGGCATTTTGATAATGTTTTATGGACGCATAAAGGAACGTGTTTTAGGAATGTACAAAGCCATGCATTATTTTTAATCATATTGTGTAAATCAGAAATAAAAACCACACCAGATTGCGTTCGTAAATTTAATCACACAACCAGGGAATAAAAACTTAATTAACTACTCGTTGTTGTATCGTTGGGATAGTTGTTCACTATCTTTTTTTAGTCCGCAAACGTGCAGGCTAATTAAATCAATTATTTATACCGAATTTCCAAAACGGTTTGCATTTGCGAGATGCATTCGAGTTTCACGAGTAGGTGTTTTTCAATTGCAAATGAAATCCACATGTCGCTCTCGTTCGCTCGGCTTGAAGTCGGACCATAATTGCTACATATAATGGGGACACGTGATGTTTGTGTTCGTTCTTGCAGCGAGCATTGGTTTCCCAACAAATATTTAAATATTAACGCGAATAAGTCGGCTTAAAAACGTGGCATATAAATTAATGTTATAAGGTAGGCAGTGGTGGTAGTTTACGAGAGCGCGTTCTCTTAATGGCCCATAGTAGTAGTTGAGCGTTTTACAGCTTATGAGCTTTAAATTTTATTTGAATTCCCCACAATATAGAGGTTTATTTTAATAGGCTATTAGGACATTGAAATTAAAACAATATAGACCGAGGAAGAAGCAGCCTCGTCATAAAGCTATCAGATTATCTCCGGTAACCAAGTAACGCAGACGATGAAACTGCCATAAATATAACTTGTAGTTATTTACAGGCCAGCATAAAATATTTTACAGGCCCTCTATAAATTATTGCCGCATTGTAAACGGCAGGTGACTTTGCCTGGACGCTGCTGGTGAAAGAGCAGCTCTGTGGGGGTCTATCCTTGTACACAAAATCCCTCCAAATTTAGAATTTCTCTTGCCTTTACAACCCTTTATGGCCCATCATTTAAATTTCTCCCTTCCTCTTATCCATACAAGCATCTTTATTGACATTTCCTTAACTAGAAACTTGACGTCTTAACAGTTTAGCTCAGTTAAGTTAATAATTTTTAATGGGAATATAAGATGCAACAAACTAAAGTTTTCTTTCCACTATAACCGCATGGTTGGTAGCCGTGTTGTTTTTATTCAGAATGAGATACCATTTGTCAGAAGGAAGCACTGACTTCTTTGTTCGTTAGTTAATCTAATTAGAAATCGCTTGTAGCTGTATAGATTTACAACCACGATGTGTTATTATGGGCGGGTTAATTTCACGTAGGAAAATGATTTGCAATTTAAAGTAAATTGACACTGCGTGTTCACCTGTACTTTACTATGTTTTTGTCTTACTTTCGATTAATTAATAAAAAACACAATGGTTGCTTATTTATGCAGATATAAGGTCGTGTAATAATATCAGATTTACTTGAATTTAAAACATTTTAAACACCTGTTTTGATCATTTTAGTATATTAAATTTTATACCCAAATCGATATTAACATGAAAACAAATATTTATGAGAATATTCTACAACAAACATCTGTTCCTTGTGTGCGTGATACTAGCATTCGGCATTTCCAGATTTTTGATTGTATGAAATATCTATTTCTTATTTCGTTTGTCTCTTCGTTATAAAAAAATGATGTTTGAAATTAAATACCAGGGAAATTGAAGGTTTCTAAATTTCTAACAATTCTCTAGCACAGCGAACCTGCATTTTCCAATACCTTTTTTTGCCAGTTACACTCAAGTTGAGGATGGCACTATAAGAAGAAGATGAATGGTATTTGTACCATATCTGTAATATGATGACATGGTTGTTGAGATGTTTTATTCACTCTACGAAAAACTACTCTAAATAATTCTAGTAATTAGAAATACATTTTTTAGCTATACAATATTAAGAGAATGCAATAGGAAACTTATTGTATGGATACCTTTCTTGTATCGAAACATATCGTATTGTCGATATGTAACTTGCATTTTTACCTCTGTAAATATGAAGTTGTTGAATTATTTCCAACGCACCATTAATAAGGTTGTTGGTTGTTGTTGTACAAAAAACGAATCTAAATATGTTTAGTACCTAGAATAGTACATTCTGTAACGAGGTTGGAATAGAAATTCGATGCGAGTGGAATCTACCGAACGTGAGCCGAAGGCGAGCCTGAGGAACCACGAGCATCGACCGAGTAGCAGACTATACTTTCTCCACGGCCACAAAATATGTAATAAATACAATAAAATTAATAAGATTCGGAACAAATATTTACTAAGAAATTGCAAAATTATGACGTTTCAAGGCAATTGTTAGTCATGGATTCCTAGACTAACTGTTTTTTTTTTTGTTATACTGTTAGGGAATGTTCATTCCATTACTAGTGATGGAATGAAATACATGCAAAATGCATAAGCCGGTAAGTGTTTTAGAATATTTCTTCTATAACAAGGGTTAGAATGTTAACTTTCTATTATCAAATTTGATTTTAGAATTGTGAAATTCCGTAGTGGTCGTGGAGAAATATGATTTCTTTAGTTATACTGTGATAAGAGAATACCGTAGGAAAGTTCTCGTGTCGATATGTATCGTTTGTTTTCGTATCAAAACATATCGTCATATCGACATGTACCTTGATATCAATGCATCTTATTATTTTACCTTGGTATACACAAAGCTGTTGAATTGCATTTTCCTCCACCCCGTGATATCATGGCGGGGTTGACGATATATTTTTTCAGTCAACGGAAAACTATTTTACATCATTCTAGTACACAGAGAAACAATTTTTTTAGTTATATAATGATAAGAGAATATAGTAGGAAATTACTTCTATCGATTTTTTTGTATCGAAACATGGTAATATCGACATGTACTTTGATATCGATGCGTCAGTTTTCATATCTTATATTTTACCTTTGTAGACATAAAGCTATTGAATTGCTATTTCTACGATATCTTTAATATGATGATGTGTGTAGTTGTTGACATCTTTTATTCACACACCAAAAAATACTTTAAATGGTTCGAGTAAACCTACAAATACATTTTTAGCTTACACGATGATAGGAGAATACATTAGGAAAATTCTTGTATCGAAACGTATAGTTTTTTCTACGGAAACATATCGTAATTTCAATATGTACCTTAACGTCGATTTTACTATTTTTACGCTGTAGACATAAAGCTATTGATTTGCTATTTCCCCAATGCTTGTAATATGATGACGTTGTTGTTTATATGTTTTATTCACTCTACGAAAAACTACGCTAAATAATTCTAGCGCCTACAAATACAATTTTCTTAGTTATACGACGATAAAAGAATGCAGTAGGAACATTCTTGTAACGATATGTATCGTTTTCTTTTGTATTGAAACATCATAGTATTGATATAAACCTTGATATCGATGCATTTATCTTATATTTTTACCGCATAGTCATAAAGCTGTTGAAGTATTATTTCTACCGTATCTGTAATATGTTGGCATTGTTGTTGAAATATTTCATTATGCGAAATACGATTCTAAATAATTCTAGTATCTAGAAATACAATTTTTATAGTTTCTTTTCTTTTGTATCGAAATATATCGCAGTATTCATATGTGCTGGTACCTTGATAGGCCACAAATCTGTTCAAATACTACTTCAATCGTATCGTTAATATGATTGTCCGAAGTAAAGGTTTAAACTATTATGATATTTAGCTATATTGCCACATAGGTGTAATTTGTTTTCACTTTATCAAAAACTATTTTAAATAAGTCTAGTATTTAGAAATATAATTTTTAATAATACGATGATAATAGAAAAATGTTTGTATCGACATGTACCTTTTTCTTTTGTATCAAATAATTCGTCATATCGTAATTTTTCTTTACGTTATTTTCACATTCACCTTCATTATGCAAAAGTAAAATTTATAAGGTTGCGAAGAACGGCTAATAATTTAATAGCAAAATATGACATTATCATATACAGTTTTAAATAGCTGTAATATTTGGCAGCATTCCAAACATTGCATGCTCTGGCATAGCTAGGTAATCAGAAATTACTTAATTTCATCTTGTGTTGGAATTCCATAAATTCACGTTGTCGAATAAGGACGCTATAAATTATAGGCTTACCTAGCTTACGTTTTCTTCATGATTTAATGTTACATCTTATTAAGTCATTCTAATAAATAGATCTCATTTGCTACATTGAAATTAATAATGGCAATCAAAAGAGTTGAGGTTGGTAAATAGTGTTTAATGCAATAGTTTTCCATTATGTTGTTTTGCTACAAACAAATTTTGTTGCACATGTAATGCAATTTTTGTAGGCTGTAATTTTTTAACATTCTTGTAATAAACTCGTTATATTTAAATAGATTGTCTATCATATCATTTAAATAAATTGTTTCCAGCCTTTGTCAAATTTCATATTACACAATATGTATCTACGATATCATTAAAAACCTGATATTATAGATGCTATTATATTTACTTATTAATTATACTATCATAATGTCCAACTTTACTAATTATTTTGTGTATTAAATCATTTACCTCAATTACCATTTAATAAATATGTGCGTTGTTAAGCCGATGCAACAAAGATTTGTTTGTGAACTATGGTCATTTTAAAATATCATGCGCCTACACTAAACAACAGAACTTTTCCCTAGAACTAAATGTTTGCAGATCTTCTTAGAAATGTTTTTATTTAAAACCTCCTAGCTGGACGTTACCATAGAATTCCTTGCTCAAAGTCTAATGCTCTCTGCTTTGTAAGATCTTTGTAAACTCAATAGTAGTAACTTTAACTTTCTAAAAGGACATTCAGGGAATAAAAGCAAATCCGTGTTTGCTAGTAAGATTGTTAAGTAAAAGTTTGTTAAGTAGGGTTCCTTGTCGTTTTTAGTAAGAATTATTAATTGCAAAAATTCATAACCGTCACTATAATACAGGTATTATTATCGACTTTATATCTCTAAAAGATAGGCATTTTTAAGATCTGTCTTTAATCATTGCTAAGAAAACGGAGGATCTTGATTTGCAATTTGTATATTTTTATAATTAATGGTGGTACACCTGAAATCCTCAAACTCATTTCAGTAAGGTATGGTTTGGGTACTGTGGTATGTTAGGACACCCATAAATTAAATCCTATTGGGGTATTATTCGAAACACTTCGAGTTCGCTGGTCGAATTTGGACGCAGTTTACAATTTCTTGGCGAGAGAAACTCAAACATGCCAGTTTCTTGTACAAAAGCGATCCAGTTTGGTCTTGGACAAAGGGATCTTGCATTCTATTCATACCAGCTCACCTGTATACCTGCATCTACATCCTGTGTACCGATAGAATAAGCAAACAACGGCTCTATCGGGCCAAGGTTGCCAAGTTGATGTAACACCACCGTTGCCATAACAAATTCACCGAAATTTATTTGTGTTTTAAGTAAACAAATAACTTAAAAAAATTTTATTCCGTTATACAATTTCTATATTTAAATTTAGAAATTTCCAAATTTTGCGGGTTTGTGGGTATTTTTGCAACCATACCCAAGTGTGCGGTGAATGAAGAGGCTATTGGTTTTGACAGGGATGTACCTACCTTTATAATTGCAGTTGAAAAACCCCCTGCAGTTGGCCCTGGAGCGACAGCTATACATTCTCGTCACGGGAGTTTCACTCCTAGAGAGCGATACTTACGGGTGATGTCCATAGAGTTGCAAAAATGAGCAACATAAATGCTTGCACAATGCCACAGCATGCACCGTTGCATCACAACGAACTCATGATCAGTCCGATCACTTCTGGTCTGATTTACTTTAACCATTCGAGTTAAAATTTGCATTACAAAATGAACAACTGCTACTGCTTACTCGTACTGCTTGATACAGTAATTAAGTGTTTGTCCTGAAAACGTTATGTTAAAATGTTACTTATTTGTAAAAGTAAAGTCGAGCTAGGAAGTAGAAGATACCTACAGTTTAATTGCTTATTTTTATTTTACTCCTATTGTTAGGTTTTTTAAATTTAAGCCATGTAACCATAAACGAACTAGTCAAATCAATTCATGTCTTTAAGCTATAAACGTTTACTAAACGGAAATTAATAATAATTCTTGTAGAAATAATTGGAACGCTATAGGCTAATCTACAAAAATAGAGCTAGTTCGGCTTTATATAAAATTAAAATAAGTATATAGCAATTTAGTAGCATCGTGTATCGAAACCGCTTTCATTTTAAAATTTCAAGGATTGTGGTTGGTTTGTGTAAAGTTTCATCAAGTATCCTTAATAATGGCAGCCATTTAAGAATGAATATGTTATTAACGTATTTGTTAAATTGCATAACCTTTTGTTAATATAATATAAAAACATTAATATCCATAAAAGACAATGTAGTTAATTAAACATCATGTAATGACTGCTCATAATAGCGTTGAGTCCGGGCATAAACAATGCCCCAATGTTAGTTGTAATATGTTTCGTCTTAAATATAGAATAAAAATATTTTAATACGTTCTTAGAATAAACTGGTCCATGACTGTATTAAACCGTAAAATTATTTTGCAAGAAACCAACCTAGAAGAAATTTAAATTTGTAAAGTACAGTCCGTTATAGGGATTTTTGCAAATATTCGGTCTTTATAACCGGGAAAGTTTAATTGTTTTTGTGCTTAAATCTAAAAAATTAAGTATTCGCCGCTACTAGAATTGGATTCTAAACACTTAATTAGTAGTTCCAAATCCAGAAAAGTTTAATATATACATTTAAGGATTATCTAAAGTACACTGTCAACACTTCTTGAGGCTCTATATGAAACACACAAATACCGCCGGATATTGTATCATTCGACCGAGGAAAATTCGATACATTTGTCGCTTATTTGAATTACAATCAGTAAAAAAGCTTGTAGGTAAAGTTTGCTTGAAGGTGAATATTTTCCGAGTCAGATGAGCTAAACATGCTAAAAATATTTTAACTTTTACTCATTACGCAAATGGAATATCGGAAAAAATGCCTATCCAAACATTTACTTGGTCGAAGCTCATTATATCCAGCATTTCGTTAAATCCGAGCTCATCTTAAACAACTTGGACTATAGTTTTAGAACATCTGGATTTAGTATGTCAAACTTATAATCTATACATTATTTCATGATTAGTTAAATTTTCTCAGCAGAATAGATGTTTGAAATCATATTTTCATTGGTGGTAATAAACTAACCTTATTTTCTATATACACCTAAATATCTTGGATTGGTACGCTACAGTTTAGCGTACCATACCAAGTTGGTCAATATACCAAGTGGTTCATATACAGCAAATGTTTATTTTGAACTTGGTTAGGATAAGACCAGTCTACTAACTAAATCCATGGTGAATACATAGTCCGTGATGCAATATATGGTTCAGCTAAAAAAGTGGTTACGATGAAACTTGGAAGTTTTCTGCTGTTTCTTAAGTAGTAAATTGCATGTTTGAACGGAACATATAAAAATATCCTCTGCTAAATAAATTTTTCAAATAAATTACAATTAATAGAAGGAGGTAATGTCCAAGAACTCTTTCTATAGAATAATAGCAGCAATTTTTTTCTGCTAACTAGATTGATATAAGGGTCCTTCTTTTTGAACTTATTAAATGATTGTATTTTTTAGGAAAATGTTACGGTAGATTAAACCAGACAGAGTAATCTAAAGATTCATTATTGTAACCAAATTAATATAGAACTTCATTGTTTCTGCGGCCAGGCAGGAACGAATGCTTGACAGGAACAAAAAATTGGGTGAAGATTAAATCATGTCAAAACTGCGAAATCACCTGGGTAAATCTGATAAAAACTGTCTTTATATAATTTCAGCGACATAAGTATACGTTTGGTAGCATTGAAAATTAAGCTGTTTGTCGGTAGCAGCCTGCTCTGTCTTTGTAGGGTTTTGCGCCATCCGTCCGAAAATTGTCGAGGCCCATAATAAAATACACGCGCTTGTGTACTAACAAAATAGCTATAATTACGATAAAGACGATATAAAAAGTGGTTTATAGGCACGTGGCCGAAGGGGCGGGTCTTGCTGCCTCCATGTAATAATCATCATACCTTCGCTACCCGATCGCCGTTACGTGTCCCGTTTAAGCCCAACACCGCCCGTTGAATTTTAACGAATTTTAATAGTTTATCGGGTAGCTTCCATTATATGCCTAAATGGAATTTTATGAACATTGCTTAAAATTTAACCCTGTTTGAAAATATACCAGTTATACCATATTTCCTTGGATATTTATTTATTTGGCATTGGATTATTTCTGCTACTTAGGCTAATTACCGATGCTACTATTGGATATTGATCTGCCTGTGTTTTCTATCCAAGATGCGGAAACTTTTAACGAGCTCAACAACACTTGGATACGAATCCTACGTTTTAGTTCTCCAAAATAAGCAAATAATACGCCCTTATTGCAATTATATTAGTATATATGTAGATACGATTCAAATTAGGTTACCGAAAAGAACTCATTATTAACATAAATACTGTATGTACCTGAGCCAGAAAAATTACTAAATGACTATCCGATGGCATTTCATATGTATCAGTACTTCTCTAACAATATTTATTATCTGTGATACACATGCAGTCCATGAAGAACTATTTATGCTGTAAGCTTTTACAGTGTTTCACAAATATAAAATTTCATTTTTTTTATTCAACATAAATATATTGACCATTCTGGTGGGTAAAATGAGTTTGTTTTGTTGTAATGTATTTGGGTCTTCTCAATGTATCATAGATATAGTCGAATGTACAAAAGATAAAGTGGGAAGATCGACCGGGCACGAAAGCAAAGCGCAATTCCACTTGTATTTGATATACTTACGATCAGATTCGACGTGCGCTCTTTACGTATCCTCAAATTATTCTCGTTTTCAACTGTTGCAATTTATTTTTACAGTGGAATAAAATTGGAATGTCTGTGTGAATATATTAAGTACAGAAAACCCATTTATTTGGTTAAAAAATGATTATTAAATTATCATAAATTTGAAGTCATGAATGGCTGTTATGTGTAATGTATATAAATATTATTATCCAAAATAAGGTAAGTTTGGGAATCAATTACACTATTGTAAAACCATGAAAATAATTAAAAATAAGTTAAATGGAAAAAAATAAAACACAATTAGCGCTTTCGCCTTTTTAACAACGTTTTGCGCCTGCTGGTTATTACATATTGACTTCTTACAACAATGAATTGAAACAACATAGAAGCTAAGTGATCTATGAGGTATTTGGTTAGATAATCTTTCAATTTTTGTTCTAAAATTCCCCTAATAAAATTTACTGATAGAAGCACCGCTATATTGTGTCAACTAGGAAACTTAATTTTTTTGAAACAGGCCTGAGTTGTTTTGTTGAGGCGATTAAAAACCGCTTGGAAACTAGTATTATATTTATTAAATTACAGAGAGATCATTACTACCAATAAAAAATTCCTTTTATGGTGTTATTATATTAGTTACAGTTGGACCAAACTTTTAGTAGCGAATGTTAAGCTGTTGACTTAAAGATAAGCTGCAATTGTTAGGGTTGTTGTAGGTAGGCGATTAAGAACGTATTCAGGAAATTTGCGAATGGATAAATAAATATGTTAGACAACCAAAAATGCTTAAAATAATATTTTATTTTGGAGCATACTTCTGTTCAACCTTAACGATGTGTTCCGCGCAACTTTTCCAATGTTTATCAATTTCATAAGTAGCATCTCTGATAAGACCCAGAACATTGTCACTTGACTTAGGAGAAGTATTTTTTTTTCTGGTGTTTGTTTTGAAAGTGCTCCACATCATTTCGATCGGATTAAATTCGCAAAAGTAAGGGGGTAATCTCAAAACGTTATGGTCGTTTGCAAGAGCAGTTTTATCCACGAAACGTGATTTTTTAAAATTCTGTTCTTCTATTAGTTTTAACAGAACAATAACCTAATTAGAATACTCTCGAAAACAAATGATTCATATTGCAAAACGCATTTAACATGATTACCTACATCGTTAGTGGACAACAGCACTCATTATAACGTTAAGATATTTAACAATATTCAGGGAATAGATGGTGGGTCATCCAATAATTTTAATTTAATCTTATCTAGATATTTTTATTATAACATTTTAATACATATGTTATAATCATAACCAATTTCAATAAAAAGTTGATTCGCCGGACTTTACTGCCATTGACAAGAAAGTTAATTGCGGCCCTGACCACAGACCAACAAACACCAACGCGAGATTGCATGCTACCTGCTGACTGGTAATCGCATTTGAGTAGGGATTTAAAAATTCACTACTAAAAGTTTGGTCCTACTTTACAAAACGTTTGACATTGATATATGTGGTTTGAGGGGGTTAAATGTTTGTTGGGGTAATTTAGTATTGCTACCTTTCTAACAACTGTATAAAAGATAGTCTACACTCTATACTGTCAGTAAAAGTAAAATGTAGATACATATATAAGTTCGAATGATTTCAGTGCGGAACTTTATACTATACCAACTTTGAAAGTAAATATTGACAACACAGATGCGGAAAGTAGTTGTTTTTTTGATTGATATTAACGATCTTGCTGTATTAGAATTGCATTGCCTAATAAGATATTTCCAAATTTTGTCGTCTTTATTTCCTATGCGTTTTATTGTTTAATATAATTCTTCAAGCAAAAGTGTTTTTGCTATCTTTTCTTGTAAAATAACTATGTGGCAAATATGACTGATACATACCTTGGTGTATAATGTTCTCCGGTGCCATTTAAAATGGTATAATTTTCTTTGGGTTATTGGAGAGCTACATATGAATTGCGAAGGCTGCCCATTTCGTGCTTTATTTAATTCAGTCCCTCAAGTAAATTTTGGTAACCTTCTTTGATATTGGGTTTTTAACGTTTGTGGTGTACGTTATGTTAATCTCTTTTGTCGATAGTGTTTTATAATTAGGTTCGTTATGCTGTGTAGAATAATTTAAAAAAATTCAAACAGAAATAAATTTAATGCCCAGGAGAATACACAATGGGCAGTACAAATGGAACCACAAAACCATGAAAGATTGCAAAATTAAATGTAAAGAAGATATAAAATTTTACAAAAGGATGCAGTGGGCAGCATTTCAAATCCAATACGCAACGCTTCAGTTGTTTTTGTTTCACTGATGAAATTTTGATTAGATTTTGATTGTTGGATCAATCACTAATTAAGGTTGAAAAGTGTTTTGTAACCATTTCAAGTTGGACATGTAATTTTAAATTAGCGTTTCCACGTGAATTTTTGATCAACTTTTCGAAATGGTTGTTGCATATTTAACAGCGTTTCCGGTTTTAACTACTACTGCACCTCGTGGATTATTATCCCATTTGCAACATGTTATTGTTACGATTTGGTAGCAAATGGACATTAAATAGCCGTTTGTCAAGGCTGCAATTTTTACAACTCCTTAAACACTATTATTAGTGCGACTCGAGCCGGAACACTTTAAACGAAAACGCCCTGTAAACTGGAAGTCTGGTGATTTAACCAGGAATCATCTGCCGCAGGGGCTTAATTACGCACGCGAGTTGTAAGAGACTTGCGGGGTGCGCGACAAAGAAGTTTAAAGGCTGAGTAATTTTATTCAGACGTGTATATGTCAGCCGCATGTATAAACCATTAGTGCATATTTGCGCTTGGGCTTATCTCTTTCTCTTTATGGAACTTGTGCCATATCGACATTCGCTCAACCGATCTTTCAAGCTAATATTCAGTATAGGATACGTTCGAATGTACAAGCACTTAAATGTGTGGGATTGCAACTAAAACTAATAAGTAGACATCAACGACACCTTTTATTAGACGGATTCTGCTGACCATAAATGACCGTGAGAATCTAATATAAAAGTAAATTCTGATGTTTTTCGTCCTTGATACAATCTTACGTCAATGAAATTGCAGTAAAAAAGTCTAGAATAATGTATTCAAAATAAAATTATTAGAGTTTGATCTTCATAATTATGTAATCGTTAAAGAAGAAAGGTTTTGATTGTGTTGGAGTTCTTATAACATCATTTTGAAGCCATTTAAATATCTAAGAATTTAGTAAATGGAGGAGGAGTACATTATTGAGAACCTATAATGAGTATAAGAATAATAGGGAAACCATTCTCAGGATTTTTAAATTGAAGAATGTGGAAATGAGAAATTTGGTGTAAAACAGTGTAGTGTAGTGTCATTGCCGTATACAGAACATAAAATAAATGTTATATCCTTTTATTATAGATCATCCTTATCTACTACTATTTGGACCAACATATTTTATTGACATTATACGAACTAAAGGTATTGACAATTCCGGTATTGACGCTAATATCTTGAAAGAAGGTATCGTAAAAATATGTTTCTATTTTGCTCATATCCATTAAAGGTTCGTTAATAATAGACCACAAGGCTTATGAGCCATTATTAGAACACCTTGTATATTTATTACTATTATTATTAAGCAAGTAAGTAGTATTAAGCTTTATAAAAAACTGAAAATAAAAGCCATCTGTTTATTATCGAAGAACATCCTCATTAACTACTCTTTGGTTGATTTTCATATGATATTCTACTTTTTGTATCCAAGTAATGGTGGTCAGACGCCAATCGATGAAAGGAATACGTACATAATTTTTTTATGTTTAGCAACATATTTTATCGACATTATTCGAACTAAAGGTATTGACGATTCCGGTATTGACTCTTATATCTTGAAAGAAGGTTTCGTAAAAATATGTCTCTATTTTGCTCATACCCATCAAAGCTTGGTTAATAATAGAACCCAAGGCTTAT
>JABXWE010010097.1:0-14243 GCA_014611495.1 Limonius californicus
GTATAAGGAGTGAAGAAAAATTTATCAACCGGCCCTTGGATTTTTTTGAATATGCAACTAGCCATACATCATCCAGTATCTTCAAAAGTGTATGACGTTACAAAATTCAAATAGAAAGATTAGTAAAATCACCCAAAAGAACCGACCTTCCTTTTCTTTCCTTCTTGTTTTTAAAATAATTGGGTTTCCTGTGGTTTTAAAAATGAAATATTTGCGTACAGATTTGTATACAATGCAGAAAATTATGTTTGATTTTTTAAAACTTTACAGGATATCTTAATAATGGTAAATAGGTTATTCAACGTTATATTGTAGATTTAATAAAATTTTCTTCCCCCGCAGTGCAATCCGATCTGAAAACAGTTTTAACAAATGTAATTGTCAGAATCACTAACTCCCTAATTATAATTATTAAACACCTAAATACGTATTAGCGTAGACTAATTTATTAGTCTACGGTATTAGTCAGTCTTTAAAACTGTATAACTAAAAAAATGCGGATAGAAGCTTTAGTAAAATCATAAAAAAAGGGCAGCAATTCTTTTCTGCACTTCTTGTTTTTAAAATAATTTTATTATTAGTCTATCACTTGTTTTTCCTATTATTTACAGATTTTATGTAATAACTAATAAGTAATGCAGAAAATCATATGTACTATCTTTGATGAGTTCACAATAACTGTTAATAATTACCTATTTCAAGTTACCTATATTAATTAATCAGAATTTTCTTCTCCTGCAGAGTTGTTCAGTCTGAAAACAATTTTAGCATATGTAAACAATATTGTAGTTTTTATATTAAACACCGACATTCTTTTCTTTTTTCGTACATTAGAAGGACATCTAATTTGAATGTTATAGTACCAAGAATGATAAAAACAATCGCCCAAAGGTATACCCACTATATTGGTGCAGAATTATTTAACAAACTTCCTCGTATCTTAAAAACTAGATCCCTATTAGAAAATTTGTTTCGTAAGAAGATAAAAATTTGGATTTTTGATATGACATGGCAATTTGTTTTAAAAGTGTTTGATAAAATGTAAATATAAATATTATTACTTTATCAGGTATTGTCCTGTATGGTTGTACATCGTATAATTAGTCCAATTAAAAGAATTTATTGACACGCAGCCGATAAATTAATATTAAATATATAAATAATATAAATAAATTATTATTATTTAAAATTAAAATACAGATGAGTAACAAGTTATAACACCGAGTCTCGCGCCCTGGTGTCCCGTGCCCTAACGGTCCGCGCCCTTATGTCCAGGCGCCCTAGTGTCTCGGCGCCCTAACGGCCCGCGTCCTAGTGTCTTCGCGCCCTTGTAGCTGGCGCCCTAACAGCGGCGCCCTAACGGCCGCGCACTAACGGCCGCGCCTAAATGTCCTAGACCGGATATTTGCACATTAATGTAATTGTTAAAGATATTATTATACAGGCCTGGACTGGCTGCATTGGGGGCCCTCGGCTAGAAGCTGAATTGAGGCCCCATCACGGGGGGTCTGGGGGGTATACAACACCTCTAGGGGACGGGATGTCCGGGGATCTCCAACCGGAAAATATTTGAAAATTACATGCCTGAAAACAGCATTATGCTCTATTTTGGCACTCAAAAAGTAATTGAACGTATGCAACATCTTAAAATAATAATTTTAACTTTATTAAACATAATTAATTTTATAAAATTTAAATAAATTTTCATTACTTTTTTATTATATCTAAATTATTCAAAAACTGGATCTAAAAACATTAGTAATATACTATTAACTACAAGTGGTTAATTACGAACATGAGAGTGAGAAATATTTTTAGTTCAGGCAAGAAAACCACAATATTACAGTCATAAGCTAAATTTTATGTAACACCAGTGGCGGCTTGAACTAAAGGGCACAAGGGCACGTGCCCACCCAACCCAAGATAAAAACAGAAAGAAATTCGCATGTAATTCAGTGCATTATTTTAATGTCATTATTTTAACGATGGTATCAAATTTTCCTTCCGCACCACAGGCGCGGCTAACACGCTCAAAACTTTCCGGGGAACGCTCTGATTTGTACCTATGTAGAGCAAGATTCGGTTGCCTATCGGTTATCTTCTCTATACGCGATATACCAGGCGAATAGGGCACCGAGCACATTGTTCCCGATTTGCAGTCAACGTTTGAATTTGGACTTTGGAGCGCTGTTTTCGCCCAATCGCGCGTTGAATTCAAAGACGAAAGTGACGTTTTTTCAATGATGGAAGTTAATTGTGTGCAAAAAGATCGACTGAACGCATTGGCGGTCCTATCAATAGGAAAGAAGTTCGTCCAGTCTATCCCGGATTTTGACAACAAAGTCATAGACGTCTTTTCCAGCATAAAAATAGGAAAATGGATTTTATGTACAAAAAATAGGTAAGTTTTTTCTTGTGCCCACCCTCTTGCTTAACTCACGAGCCGCCACTGTGTAACACCCCAGCCAAATATATATTGATGAAGGAAAACGTCAATGAATAAGCCAAGCATACTTAAGGAAACAATTTATCAAAAAAAAATACAAAAGTTTTAAATATTATTAAGCACAGATGATGATTTTAGTTAACTTAACAGCTTTTCGGTCAGTTCTTTACTGGTCCTGGCTATTTCATCCATCATTTGATCTTTAGCCAATTTATAAAACAGGACTCTTTCTACGTTCATGAAAAGCAAATTGGACAAAAGATCTTGGCTTACAGTAGACCTAAGTCGATTCTTAACTACTTTAAGTTTAGAAAATACCCTTTCACAGGTGACTTGCGTACAAGCTATAGTTAGTACAAATTTGTAAGCTACATACAGGTTGGTAAACAGTGTCATATCGTGAGAAATCGGCAATCGCCGACCAGCCGACCTGGCCAGTTCGGGCCTGTTATTATAGGAAGTCTACAACATGAAATATTTTATGTAATATTAAATATAAGCATGTTCTTTGTAGAAATTTGCTCGACTAGAACTGGTTGAGCAAGTCTCATACAGTTGACTAGATGTTTTAGTGGAATAATGTAAATTATTTTTCTAAAATTTAAACAAATCCACCTTAGACCAATTGAATTCCAAATCTGTCACCAGATAGTTGCCAATAACTTCCATCTCTGGACATATACCTTCTGAAGCCGTCACCATGTTGTTCGATCAGTGGTAGTTCGCATCCACTGTAGTCCCGCTACGCTGCTGATGTTATACCGCTATCTAGTTCTAGCCCAGCCACTATCTTAGCCTCCAGTTCTTGGCCTCCATTTCGTAACATTCCTATTTCATTTGTTGTCTTGTCTTCTTCTAAGATGTCCCGCTTACTGTCATTTTTAGGCTTGCGTAAGACTGCGCCATGTTTTCGACGTTTGTCATATTTCTTACCCTCTCATTTGGTTTCCTTTCTTGTAACCGTGCACCTAGCATCGACCGTTCAATTACCCTCTGTGTTACTCTAATCTTTCTTATAGTGGTTTCCGTGAGGGGCCAAGTCTTTATAGCTTAAGTTAGAGTTGGAATTACACGCAGGTTATATATCTTGGATTTTAAGAATTGAGAATATGTTGATATCTAGAACACATTTCTCTATTGTCCTGGGTATATAATATTCATTAACACCTCTATTTGCTTGTCTACAATCTCAAACGGTGTCGTATTTTTTTTATTTGACATAATTTTCGTCTTGTCAATATTAATTTTCTGTCCGGCCATTTGCATTACCTTGTTGAGGTCCAGTATCATTCTTATTAAATCGACGTCTTCTAATGAATATGTACAAAATTTGGGAGAGATAGTATCTCCGTGTATAATTCCATTACTTGATTTTTCTAGGAACACAGAAATTATATTAATATATAGTATCTAGATCATTTAGGAAAATGGCTGTATTCTTACCATACAATTCTATACCTGCCATTATCAGTTGTTTCTTCCTACGAAGCTTCGTATATTGTTGTCGCTTCTTAATCACTATTTATAGATGTTGGTGAGAAACCATCCATGAAAACCAATTGTATACATTGGATATATATATATATATATATATATATGAGCGAGCGCGCGCGCGCGTGTGTGTGTGTGTATGTGTACCTCCAACTTAGGGCTACTTTTTATACCTAACATTCCTATATGCACCTATATTTAGCCTTTGTCAATTTTGAAAAGGCTTTCAACATTCTGAAAAAATATACAATTAAATATACCGGGTGCCCACTCTCAAAGTCGAACATAGGCAATTAACATTGTGCATTCGATTTATAGGTACTTTGCCATTATTTATATACTACATCAATAAACATTCAAGAAATTAACAGTTTAAATAACTCCCCGTTTTGATATAAGCAATATCCCAACGCGCACTCAGCAACTATTGCATTTCTCAAAGGATTAATATATGGGTGGCGTCTTTTGTAAAATTTGCTTTTTAAGGTATCCCCACAAGAAAAAGTCGCAAGGTGCTAAATCAGGAGATCTAGCTGACCAATTTATAGCACCACCTCTACCAAGCCAACGAGCTGGAAAAGAATCGTTGAAAATATTTCTAACATCTAAGAAAGAATGCGCGGGACAGCCGTTGTGTTGCAACCCGAACTTCTGATTTTTTCTTGCAACCTCTTCTAATGCAGGTCCTACCTTAGTTACTAATAAGTCTAAATACGTTGCTGAATTTAAGTTTCCCTCAATTACTTGGCGAGCAGGAATCAGCAAAAATGTTCAATACAATGTTAAATTCATATGTTCGCGTTTGAGAATGGACAGGAGGTATATACCTACAACTTATCCAAAATGTATATAAAAATGAAACCCTTACTGCTCAGATTTTCAAAAAAGTAAATCCAGTACCGGTGATGCCACTGAATAACTCGGAGTTTGTTTATTGCCGATTAGGATTAACAATATTAAAATTATGAATGTATTTCTTAGCATAAATAAGTACCTACTAAAATCCAATAGGTCGAAGAAGCAAATGAGTTTCTCTGTCAATTTGCATGATAAAAATATCAAATTATAACATTTCTAGATATATTTACACCAAGCGTTTTAATTGGTCGCGCCTTACCTATGCCACAATTGCCCACTAAAACTGATCAACCAAATTTTTGAAAATCTATCTATCTAATTTTTGTAGATTTTTAAGGTTGTAAAATTTATTAATCGAATTACTTCCCTTCGCCGGGTTAATAACTATTAATATTTCGACTTTTAAGTACATTAGGTACCTTGTTACTTAAATGTTACATACAATAATTTCAGATTGTTGATTATCTTATGTCAGTCATAATTTTAAAACAACTATAATACCTTACAAATGAAAATTTCAATGGTCCTTTTTACTCAAGACTCCTTGTTTTGGTGAACTTCAAGGACACTTCATATTTTGTTTATAAACGCTCCCCGCGGACACACTATTTTGTGATAGACCCAATTTTCTGCAGGGTTAGTGCGTGTGAAACTATTAATCTCTTGATCCTGTTTACACAGTTAAGAATGGCAGCAATTTTTTCCCTTGTGCCGTTCAGATAATAGGAGCCATACAGTCAGATTTGGTTAACTTTTAGACATGATTTAATATTTTAGGGAGAGAGATAAAGCACTCGAAGAAGAAGAAGAAGGGAAAAATTTCCTATACATCATTTTTCGTGCTTACCAGACTCGTTCGTTAAAATATTGCAAATATTGCTGTTTTTGAATTACTAAGCCCTTAATGATTTAGTCTGATTATTTTGTCGATGAACTATCAGGATATTGCAAAATTCTACTATCCTTCTTTTTTCGTTCACACCCCCCCCCCGAACCGCTTTCGCATTACTTCAGGGAGATGGGGGCGTCCATTAATGCAACATGCACCCTAAACTTAACTAAGTGAAATACAGTCATCGTCTTGGCAGGGGTCCGATCCCGCGGCCGACCGAACCACATTCCACTGTGTCCTCGAGTGACAGCTCTTGTTTGCACTACCCCATCGAGGTCCCACGAAATTCTAATCTAGGTTTAACCAACCTCATCCTTTATAAAATGCTTATGTGAGGGGTCATGTTCTTAAAATATTTCTACATTGTGAAATCTCTGTGTAGGTACTTGCTATATGTTAACTACTACTCTGTTATACATACATCATCATCATTGGCTCGACAATCCGTGTGGGTTGGGGCCGTTTTTTACGAACTTTCAAATCCTGTTAAGTTGGAGTGGATTAGTCTCCATATTTCTTCTGAATTTCTTATTTTTTCTTATTTCTTCTAATTTTACGTTATAAAGCTTTGTGGGATTTTGCTCTAACTACTACTTCTCTCCATATTTTTCTGTTTTGCCCTTTTTCTCTCCAATTGTCTACATCTAGTATTCTTAAATTTTGTTTTACTTCGTCCATCCATCTTGCACGTGGTCGTCCACTTCTTCTGTTTTGTATTGGCTCTCATTCCATCATTGTTCTTATCGTTGCGTGCTTGTTTTTTCTTTATATAGCCTATCCATCTCACCCTTTGTGCTTTTATGGTTTTCACTATATCTTGTCCCCCAGTATGTTCCAGAATTTCGAAATTCATTGAAGGTCTACATTCAGTTTCATTTTCTTTCTTTGGACCCATTATTGTTCTTAATATTTTTCTCTCAAGGATTCTTAATTGTTCTTCATTATTTTTTCTTACACTTCTTGTTTCTAGTGCGTATGACACAATAGGTTTTATTAGCGTATTGTAGATTTTTAGCTTAGGGTGTCTACTTATAGTTTTATTCTTCAATAATTTATTATTCGCTGCGTATGTTATCAATCCTGCTTGAATTCTGGCTTTGATTTCGTGACTGTTATCTGAGCTGCTTATTTGTGTTCCTAAGTAGCTGAATTTATCTACTTCTTCAATGTTGTGGTTGTTTATTTTTGCTTTTACTATATGTTGAGAGATTGTGTTGTTTTTTGTTTTTCACTTTTCATGTATTTAGTTTTTTCTTGGTTTATGTTTAATCCTGCTTTCTTTGCTGCTCTATCTAATTCTGTAAACGTTGTTTCTAGTTCTCCTGTTGTTCTGTTGACTATAGCTGTGTCATCTTCATATGCTATTATTTGTGATCTTTAATTTTCCTTATTATGCTTTCTAATATGAGGTTAAACAGCATGGCTGACAGTGCATCAGCTTGTCTTCTACTCCTGTATTCATTTCGAATTTTTCTGTTATGACATAATTTGTTCTGACCACTGCTTTGGATTCATTCATCGTCATTTTTATTAGTTTCGTTAGTTTACTGGGAATATTCAAGTTCTTCATTTTTTCTATCAGGGTGTTTCCGTTTACAGTATCGAAGGCTGACTTAAAATCAATGACTAGTATATGTAATTCTATTCCAAATTCGTGGCTGTTCTCAAGCAGTTGATTCATTGTGAATGTGACATCTGTTGTGGATCTGCTTGGTCGGAATCCGTTTTGGTAATCACCTAATTCTTGTTCTACACATGGTTCTAACTTCTTGTAGATTAATGATGATAATATTTTGTAAGTTGTGTTGAGTAGTCTGATTCCTCTGTAGTTGTTGGTATTATCTTTTCGACATTTCTTCTTTTGTCTATATTTTTTGGATTAGTGTGTACCGATGGTGGTGTAGGGTTTTGCCTGGGCGTTTTAATATTTCTCCTCCATTTTTTGTTCTTTTAATTATCATCATGACTTCTTCATATGTAGGTTCATGGGTGTCTTGTGATGTTCGTATAGGTTGTTCTATTTCCTCTTTCTCATTTTCTTGTTCGCTGTTCAGGATTTCACTGAAATGTTCTTTCCATAACTTATTTATCTTCTCTTTCTTATACTCAATTATTCCTTCTTTATTCCTTATCCCTCTTGTGTTGATTTTGCTTTCCCACTTTTGCTCCTTTATTTTTCTATAAAATGCTTTTGGGTTCTTGGCTGTACTACTGTGTTCCATTTCTTCTATTGCTTTGCTTAGCCATTGTTTCTTCTTTAGTTTGCATATTATTGTTGCTTCTTTCCGTAATCTAGTGTACTGATTATGGTCTTCCTGCAATCCGGATTGTATCCATTTTAACCTTAGTTTGTTTTTTTCTTGGATTCTCACTTGACATTCGTTGTCAAACCATTCTTTTCTTTTTTGTTTTTTCTTTCATCCTACGGTTTCTTCAGCTGCTTTTATCATTCTATTTCTTATGTTTACCCATTCTTGATTTAGATCTGTTGAGGCTGTAGTATCTAATGTTTTTTTGCTTCATTGTTTCTGTAATCCTTGGATTATTATTCGTTATTTTCTCATTTTTTTCTATTGCTATTTTTTGTTTCATTTTCGCAATTACCAGGTAGTGGTCCGAGTCTGCATTTGCTCCTCTGTCGAATCTCACGTCCTGAATGTCTTTTTTCCGTTTTTTTGCTACCAGCACATGATCTATTTGGCTTTCATGTTCTCCTCCAGGGTGTTTCCAGGTTACTTAAGCTCTCTTCTGTGTTTAAATTTTGTCCATTGCTTCAGCGTAGTTACTTACTCTATATCCGCTTTTGTTTATTTTTTTGTGTATTGTTTCTTTTCCAGTTACTCCATTTATGTATTCTTCCTGGCCTATTTGTGCATTGAAATCAACTAATGTTATTACTGTCATGTGTTTGCACTTCTTCGCTTATTTTTAACAGTTTTTCATAAAATTGGTTTCGTATATTTTCTTCTGCATCTTCTGTCGGTGCATATGCATTAATAATAGTTATATTACCTAGTTTTGATTTTATCCTGATCATAGAGAGTCTGCCACTAATTGCATTGAATTTAAGTATGCCGTTTTTCAGTTTATTGTTTACAAGAAATCCGGTACAATTTCTTCCTTTCTTTTCATCTCCACTGTAAATCATTGTGTAGTTTCCTGAGCTTATTTCACCTTGTCCTCTCCATCGTATTTCTTGCAGTGCTGCTATATCTATATTATATCTAAATATTACATTTGAGATTTCTTTCATTTTTCCTGGTTTTAGCATGGTCATTCCGTTCCACGTTCCTAATTTTAATACATGTCTAGTTCTTTGGGCTTTCTTACTTCTATAGTTTTTTTCTCGACATTGTGTTTTCTCTTCATTTTGTATTTTCCGTTCTCCTTCTGTTTTAAGCGTATCCAATGTTTTATTTTTCTTAATCTTTCCATTATCGCAGGGGTCGTCTAGCTTATTGGCATTCATGTTCTTTTCTTTAACTAGTTTATATGAGTCGTCCAGAGTTATTGATCTCATGTGCTTTCTTATTTCTTTGTCTCCCATGATTTGAGGTGATCTTTCACTTAACTTTCTTATTTTCTGATTTTTGTCCATATATTCCCCTTTATTGCTTGTCTCGTGCCTTCCTACTGCCTCTTCCCCAATTGCTTCCTTTCCTTCTCCCATCCTCTCTAAATGTTCCAGTGTGTAGGCTTCGTTATTGACTATTAGCTTATTGTATCGGAGATTTGCAGTGTTTCCCTTGCTTCTTGCGTCTTTCATGTATTTTATTAGATTTTTCCTTTCTTCGAGGATTGGCTTTGGGTAATATTCATTGATCCAGATGTTTCTTCCTTTTAGGTTTTTTGTGACCTTCTTCATCTCTTGTTTCTTATTGTATGTTGCTATCTCTATTAATATTGGTCTATTCTTCTGATTTTCCTCTCCCTTCCTTTCTAGCCTTCTAATTTCTTGCACTTTCTCTCTTTCCATATCTATTTTAACATCCATTTCCCTGAAAATGACTCTCACTTTTTCTTTTAGTTCTAGTTCTGGTTCGTTAGTTTTATCTTGTATTATAATGTTCTTATTTCGTATTTCCTTTTCAAGTATTTCAATTCGTGTGTTTTGTGCGTTTAGTTCTATCCTGAAGTTTCCATTTTCCTTCTTTAATTCCTCATTTTGTGTTCTAATTTGTTCCATTTCGTTACTTATTTTATCCAATTTATTGTTCATATCTCCGGTTTTCACATCTAAATCATTTAATTTATTTAACTTTGTGTTAATATCTTCTAGTGTCTTCTCCATTTGAATTTATTTTCTGCAATCCTCACCTACTAAAATGTATTGTAATAATCCTCCTCGATGCGGCCCTGTCTGCGTGGTATTAGTTCTATTGTTGCACAGCGTAAAGATCGCGGTCAGGGTTATCCCCTGAGTGACCCCGCTCTTATTCGTGCCGCAGTTGGTTTTATTTATTTTCTGTAATTGTCTATTATACATACACAGTAAAATATTATCCCTGCAGTCAGCTAAAGAAAAATACAAGTAAGATTTCTTATAATTTCGAATTATGTGTAAAATAAATTGTATAGACACTGATTGACATAATAGAAATATAAGCCTAATCTACCTATTCTAAAATTGCTTAAGACTAGCTACCTACTATAAACTTGCGTTAAAAAGTCTCCGATTAAATCTTCACTTCCGTGGCGCTCTTTTACACGAACATTTGCAATATCAATAAAGCACTGAGAAAGAACATTCCACGTTGTCGTATTTGACACTTTGAGCGTACGCTGAAATGCAAATTTTACTGTGCCCGCAGATTGCTACCCTTATAAAGCGACACTGCATAAATATTGTTTAGGGAAGATTTGTATAAAGCAGAGCAGCGTGCATGTAGAGGGGTTTCCCCTTTTTGTTTCTTTCCTTGTCGTCTAGATAGAACAAAGCTCCTGGCTTTTCAAAGCATGGAATTATAAATTACAACAAATAATAATCACTGTAAAAGTCAAAGCAAGTGAAACCTCATGTTGTTCTAGCAGACTGTGATATTTTACGAAAATCCTACATTATAAATGTGACCAAAAATAATCTTTTAATCTCATTGTAAGTAAGGGTCTTAAATCCGTTTTCATTGATCGCTAACGACTTTGTTATTAGCCTACCATAAAGCCAGTGCTTATACCTACGGATTTGCCTTCAAATACATTATTGCTTATAAAATTCCCAATTTCTATAATATTGATGTCAGAGTATTACCATTCGCCTAAAATAGACTGATCTCATATTCATCAACATCCATTTTGAGCTTTAATGCAATTCCTACAGTCTACGAAAAAAGTAGTTGTAGGCAATGGAAGAACAAGGAGAAATAAGAAGGCATGTATACGAGGTCGGACAAATATATAACGGGATTGATCAAATACAAAGCATGTGAGGTAGCCATAGGTGAAAATACCTCTACCGTCCTTCGAAGTAATCTCCCTCGACTTCTACGCACCGTTGACATCGACGATACAAGTCGCGGAAAGCCTGCTTAAACTTGTCGCGAGGAAGTGCGTAGTTCGGCAGTAACATTCCGTTGAATGTCTTCCACGTCGTCAAAGCGCTTTCCCTTGAGGGTCAATTTCAGCTGAGAAAACAGCATGAAGTCCGCTGGAGACAGATCCGGCGAATAGGGAGGATGTTCTAAGACTGGGACATTTCTTATCGCCAAAAACGTCTTCACAATCAAGGCAGAATGCACAGAGGCATTGTCGTGTAAAAGGTGCCACTTGCCGGAGGCTGCGCATTCACAGCCTACCACGCAAGTTCTGACAGGATGCCGTTTCAGCTATGTGTAGACGAAAGTTCCAGCTACAATTTGGATATGATTTGGAAACAGTCAGTTTCTTATAGCGTCCGCAGTAGTGCCAATCCCGTTTCATATTTGTCCGACCTAGTATATTACAATAAAGTGAGTAGAGAAGAATAATTGAAGACTTGATACGTAGAAGAAATTAACAATGAGAGGATATTGATGCAAAAAAAAATGACTGACTTACGTTTAAGGAAAACTTTTGGAACTATCAAAAATCCCCAGTGTATAACTTGTAGCGTAGCTAGTTTGCCGCCGCTTTTAGTGCAGTTTATACATACTTAGACAAAAGGAGCCATGCTCATTTATGAAGGAATAAATTTAATTTCAACGTTGGTACAATGTTATTTTTCTTATTTTTCTGTTAGCAAAATTGGAAGGTACTCATTGTAGATCTTAAGTAATTTCTGATCAATTTTAGTTTAGGAATTTCTAGCAACACTAGCGTTCCTACTACTGTAGTTTTTAAACTGCAAAAGTGAGAGGGACGTTCTTCCACGTCTTTGTTTCGTGTTGCTTAGCAGCAACATCAATAAAACTCTGAAATCTTATTCTCTCAACGAGGAACGCTACCTTACTAATGGTATCGTAATCATGAACTATTTGTTGGTTCGTATTTGTCATGTAAAATGTTCGCCGAAGTAAGAAAAGCATATATCTCAGAAAGAACACGAAGCTGTTAGAATCTCAGAGTTATTGTTGGGATCACAGTATCAAGCGAAAATAACATTGCTGTGTTAAGCTCAGATAGTATGATATTTCAACATCTGATGATTAATCACCAGGCATTTATTTTGTTCTTTCTACCATATTCTATTTTCAACTAACACTGCTTCTAAACCTTCGAATTTTAAATGACATTGTTGTATGTTCCAATCTTTGGTTCGGAGGAAGGCTTGTGCGTTGCTAATTTCTAAGAGGTCGGATTTCCACAAGCCAAAAGAGTACAGAAAGAAAAAACGTTTGCAACATACCGACCAACATGGCAGCATCTGACCTGGTATTTCTTCTTTCTAGCTAGCTGTTCTCACTTGCATCAGGGACTGAAGTTAAAATATCCGAGCGATAGGTAGAGCAAGAAAAATCACGAATGAGCACTCTACAGTTCCAAAAAAAGTAACAAAATTCGCAGCAACAGAAGCTGCATGTATACCCGCCAAATTCTGTGTATGGTTTGTACATGGGTCAAATTCTGCTTTTCAATTAATTTCCTCACGTCTCTTAACGTATGTGGACCAGCTTTCACAACAGCATTACGATATGCTTGTCATTTTCTTATGTACCGATAATTACTGTTGTACTTGGATTTGGAGATTTTTATGGGCGCCACTTTTGGACTATGTTGTTACGATATAAAGTAAACGCTACAATTCTTTAAAATCTCTGTAATTTACAACGTAAAACAATATGCATTTCATAAAGAGTGTACTACCATGCGCCTGTTCAAAATCCAAGTTACCGTGATTTACATGTTGGTAGAGATTAGGCACCACATGGTCACTCTTAACTACAATAAAGACAACACAAATAATATATGGCGCGCCAGCAATTTAAAGTGGATGAGATAAGCTACAAAATGGTATATGTCACCACAAATATTAATAAACACATCCACATGTCTAGATTAGTTGGACGCAACCCTACACAGTTTTGGTTATCAATGCAATGGTTTTAAATTTTTGCAAAATCAAAGATGAAATATTTATTTAAATTCTGTTTCAATGAAATCAACAAATGAGTCCACAACATCCACTTTATTTCCATCGCTCATAAAGTACGTGAAGCTTGGCTCCTTTAATCCTTAGAAGAAGTATCAGGAGTGCTGTTGAATATCATGGAAAAGTACTTAATTTCTCTTACTTGCTCGATAACCTTGTTTCTTACTTTTCCTCCTAAAATTCCTATAAAATCGTAATGAATAGTAGACGAAATATAGGATTTAGCAAACTTTTTCACTGTTTGTCTCGTATTTCCCTAAATAATAAAGTAATTGTATAAAAAACTGTTTCAGTCCAATTTGGTCGGTTTAGCATCAGTCTCATAATAAATTCCTTTTAGAAGACCCCGTAAAGGAAAATTCTGTTTCATTAGGATTTTAATTATATTCAAAAATCTTGCAAGTAGCTCTCTCTACTTGTTCATTTCGTTTTCAACTTTCTCTTGTTCCACTTTATTAATTGTGGTTCCACTTTGGATTCTAAGTTCCAACTCCTTCCATTGTGTGGAAGCCCGAACATGGGCTACGGTAGACTCATGTTCGAAAATTTTAGGAATTGGTTTCCACCACATTTTAAATCCATCCACAGAATCAATATCTGAATAACTTCTGCCTGAGAATAGTCTAGAACGAAAACAGTAACAGTACAACAAAAGTGCTACCTGGGGTGAAATGCATCCTACGCTACGGTAGATACTCAACCAACCCTTCCGATTTTATTTAGGGCCGTAAGTGTGGACATTGATCAAAATTTTCCATTAACATAAAAGTGGTTTAAACTAAAACCTAAGGAAACTTTCGAAATATAGTGGACACTACAAAACACATAGGCATACTTGTGGCATAACAACAATGGAAGTAGTAGTAAATAGCAGAAAACCTAGAAGGCGACCGCGGCCCATTTTAGCAAATTTAGATTGAAATTAAAAGAAGAGGACGGCGCTGTTACATGTTACGTACATCATATATATATATATATATATATATATATAT
>JABXWE010010099.1:0-35236 GCA_014611495.1 Limonius californicus
GAGTCGTTTTAAGTGATCCTTCCGTACAGCGGCGGAGATCTTGACATTTGAAGTTTCCATCTTTTCTCGCTCGACGTCGAAAATGCCCCGGCCGTAGCGTTATCTCCATTCGATCAGGGCGTACCAGCAAATGTTTTTCCACTTCCCGAATATCTTAGGAACACCCCAGTTGTGCCTCTCTCTGCTCCCTACCGAACAACTCTAAGGTAGGAGAAATTCTAATTGTGTGGTGAAAACTTTTTACGAGTTAAATTTTCAAGTTTCAAGTGCTGAACCGTTTGACCGTTTTGACCACCCCGTACAGCGCCGGAGAGTTGGGGATCTGAAGCTCCCGTTTTCCCCGTCGTTACGCAAGTTCCCGATCCATGGCGTTATCTCTATTCGATCCAGTCTTCAAGGGCGTCCCAGCGAATTTTTCCTGCTGCCCGAAGATTTCAGGAACACCCTAGTTGTGCCTCTCTCTACTCCCTATCGAACAAAACTAAGGTAGGAGAAATTGTTAATTGTGTCGTGAAAGCTTGTTTCGAGTTCCATTCGCCAATCTCAGGTGTTGAACCTTTTTTTTTTTGATGCGACTAAAAGCGACCTTCAGTCGCCAGTTGTCCTTTCTTCTTTTGGTTAACTGTAAAGTGTATTCATAAATTGTAAACTCCGAAGCCACTGACGGCGAGCCTTTTTCAGTTGGAACGTTCCAAGAAAATCTTGTATTAATTAACCATAAATATTACCATTTTCAATGTAATCGTTATATTTTTTGTATCATGTGTCAGTAATCTAAAAGAAGTTAAATTATATTTGTCTTGAAATTTACCACAACTTTCATTTTTGTGTATTTTTATCTTTGTGTCGTTACAAGCTTTACATATAGGAAGAGGCACAATAAAGGTGAGTCCGATTCCCGTAAGTTGCTGGCTCCTCGGCCTTCCACGAGAACCTGCAATTAGCTGTGATTTGGAAGGTGGCGGCCGTTAATTTTTACCGACCCTGTACACAACTAGGAAGATTTCCCTCCCGTAAGCGGTTTCCGTGCACCACCCCTACTCCTCTGAGCTAAGCTGTAGGCCTTTTTCCACCTATCCTGTTGCGGGTCGACGAAAAAGCTCGTTTGGCCCGTAACAAAATTTCAGAAATTGTTGGTGTGAGTGTAGGATTTGCCCATAGTATTGTTCGTAATCTGGGTTACAGCAAAGTTTGTTCGCAATGGATTCTTCGTCTCTTGTCTAATGAACAAAAATGCTTGCGAATGAGCTTATTTCTGCAACACCTCACAGACTATAGGCAAGATGGCGATGACTTTCTTCTGTCAATAGTTGCTGGTGACGAAACTTGGTGCCATTACTACGAGCCATCCAGTAAGTTATCGTCGATGCAGTGGAACCATTCATGTTCACCACCACCAAAGAAGTTGAAAGCACAACCTTCTGCAGGCAAGGTGATCTTAACATTTTTTTTCGACCACGATGGACCCTTGTTGATAAGAGTTTAAGGAATCTGGAGTAAATATCAATGCAAATCTGTACAATGAAATTTTGAACAAGCTTCATCAAGCAGTAAGAGAGAAACGTCCAGGAAAACTTACGCGTGGGGCCATTTTGCTGCACGACAATGCGAGGCCTCATATTGCTAATGTGGTAAAACAAAAATTTCAACGAAAGAAATGGAGGGTTTTAGAGCATCCATCCTACAGCCCGAACCTATCGCCTTGCGATTTCCATATTTTTGGACCATTGAAAAAAACGTTAAAAGGAAGATTTCTTCAATCAGCAGCCACAAGAATTCTATGAGCAGGGTATACGTCGGTTAGTAAAACAATGGGATACGTGTCTTAACTGCGAGGGTAATTATTTGTAATTAAATTGTTGAATAAATATTTTATAAAGGAAAGATCGGTTTCAATTGAACACCCTCGTAGTAATGGAAGTACTAAATGCGTGATTTTCGTTTTCGTCAAATATTAATATTTTATTAAAAAACAATTACAAATTTTAATTACTGAATGTATGAGAATACACCACAGTGTCGCTAGAATTCTTCAACGACAAAGGTTAAACCAATCAAAAAACCCTTGATTAAGACACACGCAATTCTTAGTTAAGTCAAATTGCCGCAGAAAAAGGCCTTTTGGGCTTCAATCCTACAGAGCGCGCCTCAATTTACCATTAAACCCAAAGGCGTACAGAAGCAAGGCTGCAGCGGTACCAAGAAGGTGTCTATTGGAATAAAGAATGGGATCGGGTTGTGTGTAGTTGCAAATCCCGGTTTTGTTTGTGGGCCCATGACGGACGTGGAAGCGTCCGTTGAAGACATGGAGAAAGTCGTGAACTTCAATATTGTATGAAACACGAAGCAGCGTTTAAGCACGCCCTTATGGTTTGGGTTACCTTAGAATATAGAAGTTGACCCCGTCTAGTATTTCAGGAAGGATACATTCGCAACGTTTTGGAAACTGCCCTATCTCCAGGAACGAACAATCCATATTTTCCAGCATGATAATGTCATACCCCATACCGGAGCTGCCACTGCAAAGTTTGTTAATGATGCTGATGTCACCATTCTTTGTGACTAGCAAGGTCGCCTACTTTTTCTCCCATTAAACGTATATGAAATATTATAGGCAGAAAGTCGGGCTAATCATCTCTTCCCACGAGGGATCTACAGCGTCTCAGAAATGAAGTTCAGATTGCTTAGGATGCCATACCGCAGGAAAACATCGACCACCTCGTTCGAAGCGTACTTCACAGAGTAAGAGAGTGCGTTAACTTACGAGGAGTTCCGACTCATTGAATTTGAGGGTTACAGACTTTTCCAATCATTATAAAATTTTATTCTTATAGTAATCTATACCATATTATTAAGGTACATTATCGTTTATTGGGTGTTGTATTTTCAATGTCATGCAGTATATACCTATACCCTCAAATGCGTTTAGATAATCTATACCCATTTGATACAGGGTCCCGGAAGTTGAGATAGAACGCCTAGTGGCGTTATTCAGCAGTGCACACCGAACACAAAACAGCTAAAATATTTTTTGTGCAATTGTACGCGAAGTAACAACTTCGCGTACGCCATGCAGGCCGCAAAATTCAATTTCGCGGCCGTTGTCATAGCGACGGCCGCAAAATTTAATTTCGCGGCCGTTGTCATAGCGACGGCCGTTAAACTGAATGTCACATATACATACATATTTATTTTGACACATGAGAATGGACAGTTTTTAGAAATTATTTATTATTTACCTCATTTCCATGGTAACATGAAAGTCGACCGTCTTTCTATTTACGACGAAAATTATAATTTTTAAAATGTTTTCAATAATTATTGAGGATTCTACACAATTGCACAAAAAATGTTGTGTACACTGCGGCCGCGAGGTTGCCTTGCCTCGGCCGCAAGCGGCCTCGGCGGCAATCTTCCTCTCGGTACGTTAAAGAATGATTTCGCGGCCTAAGTATACAAATAACTATATTTTTCGCGGGCTCGTTTCTTCACCCGAGTTTCTTGAAGTTTAAAATTCTAATGCTGCGTATCTAGCTATCAGAGCGAAACTAATAGATATTATCGATGAACGTACTTCTTCGTCGAAGAGAAGTTAACAGCAAAAATTACTACTGCAAATTTTTATTCCTAAAATTTTGTTGAAAACCCGAGATTTAGATATGCCGTCAAGGCAAATGTAATTTGACATTGCTTTTCAGAATTTCACAGCATTTTTTTATTCATTTTTGTACATTCTGTTTCAATTGTATTAATAGAATACACATTTGCTGAGTACACTGACATGATTTGGATTCTTGGAGAAGTTGGTTGTAATTATAATACAGCGGCAAGGCTATTTGCTGAACGCTATCCAAATAGAAGACATCCAAACCACACAGTTATTAAACGAACTCACTAATGACTACGAAGAGTTGGTCTAACTAGAGGTGGTCGTCGATTTATGGTAAGACAACCCGATATTGAAGAAAATGTGTTTTAATTGAAAGGAAGCATACGTAGTATTTCTCGGAGTGTAGTTTACCGTGTACAGAATACTACGGACAACGGGATATATTCTTTTATAAAAACGAAAGTGCAACACTTATGTACACAGGATGGCAACGCGCGAGTTAGGTACTGCGAATGGCTATTAATCAACATCAGGAAAATCCGAATTTTATTGGCAATATTTTGTGGACGATGAGGCGACATTTACGCAGGATGAGGTTTAAAAAAACTCACAGTAACCCATCATGTGTGGGCAGATGAGAACCCTGATGCAACTCGTGTTCGAAATCATCAATATCAATACAGTGTTAATGTTTGTGCAGGTTTGGTAAATAATTATTTAATTGATCCTTTTATTCTGCCAAATCGTTTTAATGCTAGAAATGTCCTACAATTTCAAATACTACTGAAAAATATTCCGCTGATAATTAGGCAAAATATATGGTACCAACATGATGGTGCTCTTTCCCATTATGGAATCATGGTTTGAGATTGACTTCAAAATCATTTTCCAGATCGGAGGATTGGTCATGTGAGTGCTGTAGCTTGTCCGCCAACGTTACCTCTTCTAACGCCCGTAGATTTTTATTTATGGGGTTATCTGAAGGATTTGGTATATCTCACACCAGTGAATTATGTGGACGATTTAGTCAATAGTATTAACCAAGCGACTGCAACCTTAAACGAACACATGCTCCAACAAGTACAAAGTTCAATTGCAGTGAAGTGTGCAGAATGTTATATGTTGAATCTATTCCGATTTCTTTCTATTTTTGTCCAATTTAAATGTACTAATTAGTACTTCTAATTGGGCAAGATCTATTTTGTTTACTTCGCCACTGCTTTCTTCATCTCTTGTTGGTATTGGTTTTTCAGTTTGCCACAACGGTTTATAGTGATTGATTGATGATTGATTATCAGCAGTGATTTGCAATGGGTTGATGATCTTAGCTTTCACAACGACTTCAAGGCCTTTTGTACGCCCTTGGTCCTTTAATTGTAAACATATGTCTTCAATGAGTTGCAGATGTTTGTTTACGAGGTTCTCATGTATGAAAGTTTCTTCACAGAGTGTTCTCCCAAATACCTGTTGTCTCTTGCGGTAAAGTACTGGAAAGTCGAAGATTAGGTGTGAGGCTGTTTCCTCTTCTTCTCCGAATAATCTACGGAGCATGTCTTCTCTACATCCGCCAATTATTTAGATGTCACCGCAGTTGGCAGTGTCCTGTTATAAATCCTACCAACCCTCTATTATTAGTTCGTCCTAGATGGAGTACATCAGTTGTGAGTCTACGGCAAGGTTTTCCAATAATTCCTTCCCTAGTTTTTGTCCTTTTACTACATCCCAGCGAGAAATGTGTTGTGTAACGATCTACCTTTCTGCTGCTGATGCACGTTTTGTTTGGTATTCAGAATACATATTCTGGCCCTATAAATGGGGTTGATGCGCTGCTATTTCCCTTTACCCCCGTGTGCTCGGCACCCATATGAGCTGAATTGCGTCCATCTCTCACATAAGGATGTCAGGTGGTACAGACATTCTCTCGTTAATTTACAGCTGCTATGATTCAAGTGCTTTTAAGGCTCTTTGGCTGCCAAATAGCATTTTCATCGATACATTAAGTTATTGCAAAGATTTCAGCTTGAAAGGCTGTGCCTTTAGTTCCTAGAGGTATGCTAGTGTTCTCGTTTGTATACCAGACTAGTCTCTTTGATAGATGTGAAAGGGTTGCTGGGACCCAGTCATTGCGATCACATCTTTCCGTAAATGATGCATCAAAGGAATACTCTTAAAGTATATAGTCGGTACCAATTCGAAAGATGGGATCTCCTCCTATCACTTCCTGTATTCGTTTGTGTCCATATTGTTCCTAGTTGATGTGCCAATTGCTGTTGGATTTCATTCTTTGTGATCTAATCGAGGCTACCTTTTTATGTATAGGTATGTATAAAGGAATTATTACCAGAAGGGCTTTCATAGATGCAGTTGTAGTGGTGTTCATGACTCCACAAATGCAAAGTTTGTACTAGTTCGGCCATTCTTCAAACTACGAAATTATGTGATGTTGTACCTTTTCCGTTGATGTTTAAGTATCGTAATACCTTATAAACAAGGTTTGGTAGCCTTTGCACGTCGTTTTGGGTTTTTATAATAACTTATTTATATAACTGTTTGACTTCTTTGTATTTATTTTCTGACATAGTCCTCTTTGCGTGCGTCCGTCAGTGATGAATTTCATGGAGATCGCCCAAAATCGGTTGTTATTCCAAAAAAACATCGATGGTGAAATAGATGCATCCTTAGGCATATCGAAGATTGCAGTACATTCGATTTTGCATGAATATTTAGCTGTGAAAAAGATCTGATCCCGATGGATTCCGCATAATATGACCGAAGCTCAAAAAAAGGCTCGTGTTAATTGGTGTAAGGAAATGCTCAAAAAAATCGACCGAGGAACTGCAAAATCCGTATACAACATTGTAACAGGTGACGAAACTTGAGATATATTCGTATGAACCGGAAACGACTTTGCTTTTATATTTCCATTCGAACATAGTGATCGTAACGTGACCTAAGGTTAGCACTTCTCTGTACCTTTGCGTCTTTAAATTGGATTTGACGAAATTATATAACATGTTTTTATAAAAGAATGATAATAGTTATGTGTAAACTATTAGCTTTAAACGCACATACGTATGGCAACGTAGCCCAACATCGACTATGCATTTCCGGTTTAAAAGAGGCACATTCGAGCTCTTCTTAAATATCAGTCAAATTATCAGTTAACCACATCTTCTTCAATATAGAATGTTTTTCAGCACAAAAAATTAATTCATTTTACTTTGAAAGCATATAAATTCCATGCTAGTAAACAAGTTCATTGTGTCTGTGGAAATTATTTGGTAATAGATATATTAAAAAATAGAAATATGCAACCTTAAAAAACTTTCAAATTAATAAACAGAAATATTATCTTACATCTGTAGATCCAGAATTCATATTCGTCTATTGGGCAAAGTAAATCTTCCGGGGTATTTTGGTCTTGGTCTTGCAAGCCGACTCGAATTTGGCGGGTCCAGTAGACAGCAATGCCTTCTAGTCTTTTTACTAAATCCTTGTCTTTACTTGCTATTTTAATAGGTATGTTTATACCTTCCTCGGGTATGTATATCACTGTAAGTCCATATAAACGGTGGTGGAGATCTGTTACTTTTGCCAAGAAGCTGTGGAGTGTACTGCAGAAGTCACTTTTAACACCTAATTTCATTAAGAAAAATATGTAAGATCTCAGAGTTATAATCAAATTTAAGTTTTAAAAATATAAAATAAAGGATACTGTCAGGCCAAGTTGTTATATTGAAGAATATTGGGGCGTATATGGTCTCCATAATATTAAGGACTGTTCCCTCCACATTATCAGCGGTAGTTCCGAAAGTGATGCAATCGTGAAATGTTTTTACATCAAATATTTCCTTTGGTTCCCGAATAAAATATACCAAATCTATGACTGGTTCTTCTGGGAACTCTTGGGCAACTTGTAAATTATCATTTGAAAAATATATCAGGATCATGAGTACGGCCGAGTTTATTAGAAACTCTTTTATTTCCGCCTCATTATCTTCTGTCCAATCACTTTCTCGCAGATCGTATAATGTGGTTAGTTCTTTTACATACTTTACTAACGTTTCTAATTCTTCTTCTTCATAATGTGCCCTTGGGTCTTCTTCCACCAAGTCAGGTGTTATAATGGTCACAATCTTTTCTGTTATATACAAATTTTATTAAATTTAATTAAAATATAAATTGAATTTTATAAGTAGATTGTATGTATGTATTACCAGTTATTATTAATTAAAATATTAAACTAAAATATAAGAAAAACTGATACTAATTGTATTTTTTTGTATTATCAATGTGAAGGGCTAAGTGGTAAGAGAGTCAGGCTTTGGATGTATTAGTTCAAACCCTTCCCGGTTCGAATCCCTCCAGGGGTCAGAAAATTTGTCTAATTCCCTATGTGGTCGGTACTGGTTCCCGGTTTGCATTTCCTATTGGAAATCAAATTAATGGCACATTTTATAGCCCAACCAGAGGAGTATCAAGGCGCCACACGCATACACCATGCAACAGCAGATTAAGCACGGTTGCACACCAACACGGTAACCCGCAGTCGGGCCCTGTTGTGCATTGCACAAACTAGCTAGCATTGCCCCACACCAAAGCGATAGGCCTACAAGGCCTGTGGAAGCACAAATAATAATAATATTTAGTAATGAGTAAGATTTTAATAATTTCTTATATTTTTATACTAGGAAGTTGAATCACCAAAAATATCTAATTGTACTGCCAAATAAAAAGGACATTAATAAACTAAAAATAATTAAGCACAAAGACAGTACACCTATATAAAAAGATCTACACGCTATATACCCCCGAAACCTGGATAATGCTGAACAAACATAGATTGAGTGTAACAGCCGCAGAAATGAAATACCTCCGACGAGTGGTAGGTAAAACAACACAGAATAGGGTTAGAAATAGAAGTGTAAGGAAATAAATAGAATACAAACAATTACAATGGTACGGACATCTGAAACGAATGAACGACAATCGATACACAAAGAAACTGATGTTTCAGACTTCCACGGTCTAATGAAGTTATCTCTTGTCCATCAGGGTCCATTCCTCTTTGATAATTATACCCGCGACTATTAGCAAAACATCAGCATCAATCAATTCCACGGCGACGCGGTTTAAGCCCGAAGAGATGCTTTCATCCAACGAAAATATTTGAGATGAGAAGCGATGGAAGAAGGACAAAAAGAAGACTAAGGAAGGAATGGGAAGATAACATCAAGGAAATAGCTAAAATAGAGGAAACAGGAGGAACACAAGGGAATGCAAGAATTGGTTCAATACCAACAATACCTCGACACCATAAAGGTACAACGGAAGATGAGGAAGTAAATAAATCAGTTACGAACAGCGAAACTGCACTTGTAACCACTTAGAGAAGTCAGTATTACACAAGTTTTGGTGTTTGTGACGTCCGGACGCTTTATCGAACGCACCCTGTATGCGCGAGGATATTTACATTTCTGCAAACGCAGCTTTAATCCGAGTCTTCGCACTGTTAAGTGCGGGGAAAAGACGGAAGTCAGGCTCCAGCTCTCAACCTGAGTGTTACGCAGATTTAAAATTACCCTCGGGCGTCCGAATCAGTGTAATTTATCAATAAGTAAATACTTTTGCTTTGTGCAGTACCAGTTACGGTACGTCCGAAAAAGGGGAATATTCGGTTTCCCACCTATTTGGAAAATTTCGTTGTATGACCCAATATTGAAAATTCTGCCAAAAGCAAGCGGTTTCGAGAGAAGCAACTGTAAAAACTCCACCACTACACTCAGGTACTGACTCAAGCTTTACACACCCTGGAGGGTCAATTTTTCGTCGAATAAGGTAAATTTTCAAATCCTTTGTTAGCACGCTTCAGCTGTTCCATTTAGTTTACCGAGAGGGAGCTCCCCCCCCCCCATGAGACGACGCCGTTCATTGTGACATCCTGCGAAATTAGTTAATATTTTGTATGTTTCATTCGAAGAACTTTAGCGTTATAAGAAAACAATGCGTGTACAAGGCCTTCCTGCAGTATCTTTTTTCCACGTATTAGCTTAGATTTAATTGTTTTGGGTTCTAAGCCGATAACGATTTTCTGAATTTTTAATTTGGTATGCATATATCTTTGTTTGTATTTTAAATTTCTGAAACTGCAACTTAAAAGAAATGTATATAGTGCCACGTTGTGTACATTTTAGCAACTAACATAAAGGGGATAAAAACGTTAATAAGAACTGATAAAGTTATGTTGGCTTGCAGTCAAGCATTCAGTAAAGAATGATTATGTCTTATTTCGTAAGTGTGTCTCTCGCACTGTATCTCATCTTCTAATCCTAGGGTTTATTTTTGTGTAATTCATCATTGATTTCGATGTTTGCGAATGGCAGGCTCTTTTCTGCCAGTTAGAATCACACGATAGGCGTTTAGCATCTATTCTTCTTCTTTTAACGGTCGAACGACTACACCAATGTTCTAAAAACTTTCACTCTAACTGAACGAGCAAAATAACAACATTCTGTCTCATATAAACGTACTAACGTGAATGAACTTTATCCCGTTTACGCCAGCCGTTTATAAATTTAATTACGCCATCTATATTCTCCACCGATTCTCAATAGCTTCGATTGCACTTCGAACTGCAAAGGTCAGTGGCTACATATTTTGTAGCTTGGTATGAAGCACACAAACACCGGCCCAGGATGAATCATCTAGCTCTGAAAAATGTCTCCTATTTAAAGTACACACCTTAACAGATGTTTTTAGGTCATCATCATTATCATGATCCTCTTTTGTACCGCTTGCGCAGTGTCGAGGCGGTGTGAGGCAAGGCTAAGCTACTTTGTGCTATGGAAAACAGGGCCCGACTTTGCGGGGTAGCGTGCGTAACCGTACTTAACCTGCCTGGCGTGTGGTGTATTTTTGTGTATATCATGTTGTTTCTCATCTAGCGCGATCGTAACACGAGGTATGGCACTAATTTTATCCTCAATGGCAAATGGTAAAAATACTAAAGTATTTTAATTTTTGCCCGTTGTATCCAGGATGTGTTGTCGATGTAAGCGGGAAATACAATACAGTAAACAATCCAAATCAACAAATTGTTTTGTAAACGCTGGTTCTGTCTTGTATTTCGTTGTACTCGAGCTTGTCTTAAGTATTGATTTACTGATTTTAAACTTCGGCAGAATAGCCAGTCAAGACTTAGTGGACATTTTATAAATAGCAGCTGCCAGTTTGGTGTATAATCGATACACCTGATAATTCCGCCCGGTAAAGATTCACAATTTTCAAAAGACAGGAAATTGCGAATTTCATCTAAAAGTATTTACGGTTTTTATTTCATGAACTTTCTGACAGCCCATTTTTTGTATTGTAAAAGCTTGATAGAGATGGTTAAAGCAAAACTGTCCTTTCACAAATTTCCTAACCTCAAACCGAATGACAATGACGTTATGACAATCTGGATTTACTGAAAATATAAGTACGAAGCTGGAAAATTTTTAACTGTAGTGCGGTAAAATATTGTAAAACGAATGTAGTTTACATAAACAAAATACTTAAAATTTAAGGAAAGAGTTTGACTGTTTAAAATAAATTGCTTTATTGAATTATTTTTTTAAATTTTCTTGATGTAACACCCGGAACAGGTTAAGGAAGAAAGAAAGAAGAGTCTGTTTTCGAAATAAGCTATCATTTTGATTTTTTCAATGTATTTGATTTTCTTAGATGCTTAAACATTTAGAAATGTATGTCATTTAACAATAAAAAAAATAAATATCCATTGTGTTTTATTGATACTGTTTAAAAATCTACATTTTTCCTATATAATGGAAACCAATTTTATTGGCTAATTGGTTTTGGATTTAAAATATTCCAAACAGATACTACGACCGGTTGTCTCTATTCTTAAATTCATAGCTATTATAATACATACATTTGTACATATATGTAATATTTTGGAAAGTAAGCAAAATGTAATGAATTTACCATCTGTCTCCTCGTCCGAAAACAGGGAATCCTTCTCGGATTCTTCTTGCTGCGGTTCTTCTTGTATTTCAGTTTCTTTAGCCTCAGTTCCTGGTTCTTCCATGTTGAAAATATATTCTTTACTTCTAAAAACACTTAAATTATGTGCGTTTAACGATAAAAACTAAAATCTGTACAAATATAAAACTACAAGTTTGGTCAATAATTTTTGTTTATGTGCTACCATGTGAACAGATTATTCTGTCTTTTAGTGAGTTGTCACTTTCTGTTTTAATTTAATTTTCGTTTACCTATACTAGTATACTGTATGTATTTTTAATTAATCATATATGTGAGGTGTGTTTATTATGGCAATTGGTGTTGTCCGACTTACACGTAGAGGAAGATACTTACTGGCGCTTACTATTGTCGGCTTCTTATTAAGCCAGTCTGTGGTGGGTGTCCTTATAACAAGCTGGTCGATTTACATTTGTGTTACACTTTCCCCGTCTTTATATTCAGAAAAATCTGAGGTAACATTTGTGTTTACTGTCACTGGAATGTACGGAACTCATGTGCTGTTTCATAATTTAAGTGGAATTAAAATTTGTCAGAAATGTTACAAGCAGGCTCACAAGTCAGTTAAAATGGTGGTGGCCAGTTGTCAAACGGTAATTTTAAAACTTTTAGGAAAAGTACACGAGGTCTCTTATTCTTCTGGACCCTAGCAGGATGCAACACTTTGATAAATTTGCTGATACTGTCTATGATGGCTGTAAAAATTTCCAAACACATTGTGCGCTCTCTGAGGCATTCCATGGAAAAGGGCATGCAGAATTATTTGAAAGACTCCCACTGGAAGCACACTATTGACAGGCTGCAGGTGAAGATGAAATGTTGTGGAGTGACTAGTTATAAAAACTGGCACGAGATAACATGGGTTGATGAATATCATGTTAATATAGATGATGAATCAGTTAAGAAGTAAGGAATAGTTGTATTTGAGCTATTATTGTTTATTTTTGAACCAGATTTCTTCAAATTCTATCCATGGATAGTAGTAGTAGACATTCTGTTAGTTTAAAATCTGTTTGAAGGTTTAGTTTATTTATTTAGAATAGTCATATTCAGTGACGGCCGGTGAGGTTTCAACAAGGAGGGGTGCGTTTTAATTTTAAAAGTAAAAATATATATTTTTACAAGAAAAAAACTCACCTGAAATTAATGTTCTTCAAAACATGTTAAAAGTTTACAAAATCCATTCTTTAATTGCTTCTAAATAATAATATAAGGTAGTCATCGAATTAGTAATTATGTTACGGGCCAAACGAGCGTTTTCGACGACCCGCAACAGCATAGATGGAAAAGGCTTACAGCTTAGCTCAGAGGAGTAGGGGTGGTTCACGAGAAACCCTTAAGAGAAGCACATTGAACGTAATTGTGTATAGGGCAAGTCAAAATTGGGGGCCACCTCCCAAATCACAGGTGATTGCAGGTTCTCGTGGAAGGCCGAGAAGCCAACAGCTTACGGGAATCGAACTCACCTTTATTGTGCCTCCTCCTGTATATAAAGCTTTACAAAGTTCATGCGCACAATAAATACACCAGAAATAGAAGATATGGTGAATTTTAAGACAAATATAATTCTATTGCTTGGAACTGGTAACACACGTAGTACCATTTAGAACAAGCAGGAAAAAAACTATGAGCTAAACAAAGGATTGTTGGGACGTCCAAACCACAAAGCTCACCGCCCCTGGCTTGCGATATTTACTTTAATGAACAGATCTACGCAGTCAGCGACGTTCGAGTTTAAAAAATTAATTAAATTTTACCTTAACGAGTAATGAAACGCTGGGCAACTGAATGTTGCCTCACTTTTAATATTACAAAAGGGAATTAAACTGTTCTATTTCTTAGTTGCTAACAAAGCACTGGTAAACCGGGGAAAACAATCACTGTATAGTACATTGGCAAGTTTTACCTTAGTTTTCTTCGGTAGGGAGCAGAGAGAGGAAACATTTGGGGTGTTCCTAGGTTCTTCGGGAAGCAGACAAAATTCGCAGGCACGCCTCTGAAGGCCGGATCACGACTTTCTTTGTTAAACGAGGTTCGAATATTTCAACAGCTTAGTGGAGGGAGTCACGGGGTTATTGGCTGTAGTCCGACACAAATCGCGAAAACAATTTTACTAAATTGTTTTTTTTTGCTAAAGCGCGATACTCTGCTAATATTTTTAATCCGACAAAATGTCGAGAATATCCTGCCCCAGGCAAGAAAGCGGTACGGCAACTTAAGTTAGCAGAAGAGCTGCCAAAAAAACTCCGGCCCAAAACCACGTGCGTTCAACCTCAGAAGCTTGGGCTGACTCTTGCCGTATTTGTCGTCGGCGCTGAGATCTTAACGAGCAGCCGGGTCGAACGGAGATCTAAAGTCGATTCTCGAGAAAACGCAATGCCAATATGCAGCAGCAGAAGTATTTCACCATAATCCGAAATATGTTGCAAGAGTCAGGGGCAGGAAATTCCCAGCAAACATTCACGGTCAAGCGCGTAGACAAAATATTCACCGGTATTTCTCCATGATAACGAAAAAGGTCCACTAAACTGTATTCGGGAAATAATAAGATACGGAGCGGCCAATAAAATACGACTTTAATCCGTAAGAAGCGGCAAAATCAAACGAACATAACAATTACGTAACAAAAAAGACACACCCAAATACAATTAATTTTTAAAATGAAATTTTGCTCGTCGATTTTTCTTTGAAATAAGTTTATCCGCAACTTTTTCTTTAAAATTATCAATTTCGTTAACTAAACTCCTGCTGATAGACATGGTAGCCAAAGCATTCAAGCGATCGTTAAGCATGGTGTTTCGTAAAAAGTTTTTTACATGCTTTAATGTGGAAAAGTGACTTTCAGCTTCGGCGGTGGCCGTAGGTGTTGTTAAATAATACTTAGAAGTCTGAGTGTTTCTATAAAAGTTTCTTCAAGATTATTTTTTAACAAAAATATTAAAATATTCGTAGCACCAGATATTTCTTTAAAATCGGATCTTGCGTATATAACTTCTAACTCGCTTGTTAACTTCTTCTTAGAGAGCATGGGATAAAAAGAAACTATTGTTTCTAAAATATCCACCGGAAAATTTTGATAGAATTTTCAAAAAAAGCTATTGTTCAACAATGCAGTTGCTTCCAAATGCCCTCTAAAAACAAATCGTTCTTTCATTTGGACCAAGATTGGGTCACAAACCTCCTTAGCAATTACACTTCGTCTGTCTTCATGATCAATTCTTTTTCATTTTATTTTGATAAAATTTGAATCAACTTCCGCCTGATTATCATCTGTCCTGGCTCTCATAAGGAAAATACTTTCATTAAAAACAAAAATATCCTTCTGAATTTAAACACTGTCTATTTATTGACTGTAAGTGATTTTAAAGTAATATCCAAATGCGGCAAGATGTTGTGAAAAAATTTTAACCACAACATAAACTCCGGATCCTCTAAAGCCCGTCTGAAACCATAGCCTTCATGAGTTGTAGCGCCTTCTAGCTTATTTTCAATTTCTTTCTTGTAATATGTCACAACGACGTGAGGAATTTGAAAAAAAAGCTGGAATTGCTGACAAGTTTTGGAAAGATACACGTACAAAAGATACACAAAGGTATTTCTGTTTAATTTTCGCTTGTATACCTCCGGTTTCACCGCTCATAACATTAGCACCGTTATAAGTTTGAGATATTAATTTTTGTGGAGTTCGTGATATCAGAGAATCGATTTCTTGCACGATGGAGTTTGTTAGTCCTTCTGCAGTTTCATCCTGGATTTGAAAAATCCCCGAAAACGTTCATACACTACCTGTATAGTTAAACGTACCTAAATATTAAGACTATTTGGCACTGACTTAACACGTCTATTGTTTCGTCGCATTGGGTGGGTCAACAGTCAGATTTCCCTATTTGGCCAGAAATTTCTTCTCTACACACTGCCAACATGCAATTTAAAATTTCATTTTGTATTGTCTTTGATGTTCCAGCAAAAACTGTAGACTCTCAATACTGTCTCAAAGGCGCTACAAAATCTTATCTATCTATCTACTATCTATCTGCCTATATCGATCCAGATTGGATGTAGGCCTCTACCAATGCTTTCCATCTCTGCCCATCCTTCGCTTTTTGAATCCAGTCATAATCTGCCACTCTCTTAATATCGTCCGTCCTTCTCATAGGGGGTCTTCCCTTATATCTTTTTCCTTGTCTAGGTCTCCATTCCACTACCACTTTCGTCCATCTATTATCCTCCAATCTTGCCACGTGTCCGGCCCACCTCCACTTCTGTTTCAGTATCCTTACTATGCATCTTCCACCTTCGTTTTACTTCTTATCCAAGTATCGAGTTTTCGATCTTTTAAACTTATCCGCAGCATTGCTCTTTCCATTGCTCTCTGTGCAACAGCCAGTGACTGTCTATTTCGTTTTGTCAATGTCCATGTTTAAGAAGCGTAAGTGAGAACTGGTCGGATATTTTGGTTGAACAGTTTGGTTTTTAGTTGTTGTTCAATGTTACTTTTAAATAATTCTCCCCAACTGCTGAACGCTCTCCATGCCAGTATAATCCGTCTGCTTATCTCTTTTTCTTGGTTGTCTTTATTTATGCTAATTGTCTGCCCTAAATAGATATAACTTTCTACATCTTCAATCACGTTGCTTCCTAGCATGATGCTGATTCGTTCACTGTTTATAATTTTTGTTTTAGCAGTATTTAACCCTACTTCCAATGATTTTTGTTCTAAATCTGATAAAATTTCTTTTAAATCCTGGACATTATCTGCAATGAGTAAAACGTCATCTGCATCTACAAAAATTATACAGCCAATAATTTGTTTTAATACATAGCTGTTTTTTCTAACCTTTTTGTTATGTTTAGCGACAGTTTCTCTATAGGCCGAATTTAATTGTGCTGCAATGTTTGCTTTTCCTAGAAGAGGTGAATGCATTTATATGATGTTCAGATATTTTGTGTTTTGCAATTTTTCTTTGAGGTAATGCAAATCCTTTATTCCCGCCCTCGTCCAATTTTTATTCATTCCCGTTCCTTCTTTATAAAATAAAAGACAAGGAAAACAAAATAATAAATTTAACACATCACGCCCATATAACTAGTTGTTTTTTTAAGTCTCTGCAGAAAAACGATAGGTGTAACACCTGTTCCGTGTTTTTCTCTACATTTTCTGTGTTAAATTTTGTCTAATGTTTTAATTTGAAGTTTTTCTTCAATCGAAAGTCCTGAAAAGTCAATTTTTAAAAGGTTATTAACACTATTCGTTGTTTACTAGTCACACTGCCACTGCACTTTGGAATTGAAAACTTCGAGCGCGGGCGAATCTGTTCGGCCCACTAAATGAACGGTCAGGCGATGTTTGACGAAAACAGAGAATCGTGGAGCCGAATACATGCCACCTTCACGCCTAAAGATTTAATATTGCAAGGCCATTGCGAACTTTGCGGCGAAAATCGCGGAATGGATGACAATTTTAACATTAAAACGTTAGCTATAGAAAACAAACTTTTGTAGAATTAGTTCATTTTAGTTATTATTTAAATACAGAAAAGAAAAAATTAATTTTAATATTTTAATCAGGCAGGGGGCGCACCCGTGCCCACTTATTCAAAAACCGTCACTGATACCACCTGTAGATATAGTGTAGTGGTAAAAAAGGAAACTTGCTTAACAGACACTCTTTTTTTTACAGGTAATTCAAATGTACACAAAACTAACTTCCAGTATCTCAAACTTCTTGAATCTTCAAATTAATAAATATTATTGTAAAAGTTGTCTATCCCTTTCTTTATAACTCAACTCAACTGGCTGTAGTTGCTCTATAATAATATTAAATATATATGCCAGTTTTATAATAAGAACAACAAAGTTTATAAGAACTTAATTATTTATTTGAATTAAAAAAATATAACACCGCAGTAACTTAAGATCAAGGCGACTCCCTTGGTTCTGCCCGGAGGACATTTTCTTTGTACTCACACAAACTAAGCAATGGGAAATATATTTACGAACAAAGGAATTCATGCGCGGAAACCAAAAGCGTTCGCGAATCTTGTGGGTAGTCTTATCGCAACCGATATGGCATTGCTCATCATGATGCAGGCGAAGTAATCCTATTCGACAACCTTTTGGGACAAATAATTTAAACCTTCACATATTATGTTAACTTTATATGTTTTTATTGGAGGATTTCTACTGAGATAGTCGACATGCTCAATATATTTTCCTTTACGATACTCGATATCAAATTGGAAATCTTGAAGAAACATCCACCAACGCGCAACACGGGGTAAAATATCCTTTTTATGAGCTGTAGCCTTAATGGCATTACAATCTGTAATAAGCTTAAACTTTAATCCTAGCAGGTAAACTCGGAAAAACTTCAGTGCATTGACAATAGCCAAGGTCTCCAGCTCATAGGAGTTGTGTTTAGCTTCTGCGGTAGTCGTTCTTTTACTATAATAAGCAACAACGCGTAAACCAGTGTCGTATTTTTGAAAAAGTATAGCACCAAAACCTACCGAGCTGGCATCAGTATGTACTTCTGTAGGGAGATGTGGTCAAATGGTACTAACAAAGGTCGCTTACTTAAGTGATTAATGACATATTCTCTTGCCTTAACTTGTTCTTCCGTCCACGCCCAGGGTTCATTGCTTTTTGTCAGTTTTGTAATGCATGCAGTTCGGCTCGCAAATTCGGGGAGAAACTTCCTGAAATATCCGGCCAGTCCCATAAATTGCCGCACCTGACGGACATTTACCGGCACTGGGGAGTCAATTAGTGCAAGAATTTTATTTTTTCCCGGTCTAATTCCCTCGGCGGATATATCGCGACCAAGATACTCAATATTTGTTTGAACAAATTTGCATTTCTTTATGAGAAAATCCAGCCTTAGTTAAGGCAAATAGTACGAGTTTTAATGCCTCTAACCCCTCGGGGATTGTTAAAGAAGGTATGAGAACATCGTCCAAATAGATTAACGCCTTAGAGGGTACCCAATGCTGTATTGATTGCCCTCTGGAATACCGCTGGGGCGTTAGAAAGTCCAAAGGGCATCCTCAAGTACTCATAGTGACCGTCGGGTGTCACAAACCCAGTCTTGTCTATTGAGTCTTTAGCAATTGGGATCTGATGAAATCCCGCCGCCATATCACGAGTCGTAAAGTATTTATTTTTACCGAGGCGGTCTAATTGATCCTCAATCAGAGGTAAAGGGTATCGGTCTTTAACAGTAATTCTGTTAAGGGCTCTAAAGTCTACACACAATCGGTGACTGCCGTCCCGCTTCTTGACCAACAATACAGGGCTAGCAAATGGAGAATTACTCTCTCGAATTATGGAATTAGAAATTAAGTCGTCTATAATAGAACGTAATTTTTCCCTTTCAAATAAGGACAAACGGTACGGGTGGTAATTAATTACTGAATCATCTTTTAACTTTATTTTTAAGTTGGCTGTAGTAATACATCGTACTTTGTTTCCGGTCGTAATCATTTCAGCATTTTCGTTTAATAAACGGGATAGTATTTCACGGGTTTCGACATTAAGATTGGTCACGGCAGTTGATAACCAGTCTTCGTCATTGCCATTATTATGTTTATTCTAGCAAGCGTCGAAATTCTGCGAACCAGCCGAGTCCCAGAATTATCGGTAATAATGGTGATATCATCATGTTCGACAACATTTTTGCCAATAATTGCGTCATACTCAAGATCTCGGTTACGAACAAGAATAAAATCTAACTCCATTGACACGTCCTCGCATTCTATAATTACAGTCGTTTTTCCATAAGTTGACACAAACTTATTTCCCAAACCTTTCAAATAGGTGAAATGCGGCTCTACGCGACAACCAATTAGTAAAGCGGTCCTCTCAGGAATAAGAGAACAATCAGCGCCGGTATCTATTAGACAATAAACAGGCCTACCCCTAATCATAATCAAAGATAACTCATCAACATGAACTTGCTTTTTACAGAAATTAATTTTTCCTTTATTGTCACGTTCAGCTCTCTGCTTAGCCCAACAGGATTCAGGTTGGTGCCCCATCTTCTTGCAATAAGCGCACGGTTTGCGGACATCTGACTCACGTCTAGTACTTATTGTACTCTCGTCATTGCAGGGTTTCTTAAAAGGGTTTAAAGTGGATCGTTTTGGACAACTGGATTGTAAGTGGCCAACCCTGCCACAGGAAAAGCAGCGTTTAGATTTAAAAGAAAAATTATTAGTATTCGGAAAGGATTCGGGCGATTCCAATGGTCGTTTTCGCAAAGTTTTAGAGTAACCCGACAGCAAAACTAAAAGATTACTAGTTGTTCTGACGCCACTGTTCAACGCCCCCATTCTTACAGAAACTTCAGAATATCTCCGCAATAATATCAATGAGCTCAGCTTCAGAGAATTTAATTTTAGTATGAGACAAAAGCAATAGTTTCTCCCTTGCATACTCACAATACGTATCAAAATTTTCACTTGTCAGCAAGACAGCTTTTCTTAACTTTTCTGGCAAGTTCCGCTTAGGTGGAAATAGGTCGACGATATCGGATCGGAACGTTTTCCAGTCTCTTTGCTCAGGCTCCCAATTTTCAAACCAAGTGTGAGCTGCTCCTTTTAACACCTTGCCAGCTCGGGCAACCATTTCTCGTCCACTCCACTTAAATTCATGCATCAATTGTTCAATTTCACCACACCACACAACAGCACCAGAATCAGCCCGAAGTGGGTCGAATATTGGTAGCGCAACATCATCTTGAATACGTCGCATAGCACCGACTAATGAATTATGAATGTCTTGGAATATTTCCAGCAAAGCTTCTTGAGCCATAATTGCACAATAAAGTGATTGCAGGCCAATCCCACTTCTGATGTCAGTTTTATAATAAAAACAACAAAGTTTATAAGAACTTAATTATTTATTTGAATTAAAAAAATATAACACCGCAGTAACTTAAGATCAAGGCGACTCCCTTGGTTCTGCCCGGAGGACATTTGCACTAAAAAGCACACGCACAACGTCCCCACTCTTGACCTTTATGTGATTACATCATTTTTCAATGAATTCCTCATCGAACATATGGCTGGTGCTAACATATATTATAAAAAGGACCTACATATATTATCAAGCATCTTTGTATTTTATTGGGAAATTAAATTTGTTTTAATGCTGCAAAATATATTACAAAATCCGAACTTTCTGGCTTTTAACACTATAAGAATTTAGTTTTGGCAGTCCTTAAATGTGTGAGCAAATAATCTTTCCTTTTTAAAAAAACTATTATTTAGACAAAAGTAATTCAGTTTAAGAACATCAAAAGTGGACACACATCTGCCAGTGACACCATGGAGTTGCTGCGACGTTAATTTCCCTATGCAGTGCTTCCATGACCCTCTACAACAAGTGGATTATGCACACCTATGGAAGGAACAACCATCGATGGTATTGGAGTCCATATACAACGAGGGATGCTTGGTTCTATTAAGAAAACCCATCGAAAAGGCGTTAGTCGGATTTATGCTCTTCACTCTTATTGTTCTGCTACTTCAGGTAAAAACTTAACAATTCTTCACAGGTTAAATCAACTTTGTTCCGGTTTTAGATGATAACAGTATGCTTGTCACGGGTACTCTACACATCGTGCAGAAATGCAATAATATTGAATAATATAGAAGGTAGAGCACCTGGATGGATCTTTGGTCGGGGAGATTGCGGGTGGGCTCGAGGTCCAGGTTTAGAAGAATTAATGCAGGTATTTACCGTATAAAGCCAATAAGAATAATAAAGCTCTTAAAATTCACAAGCTGTAGGTATTCTTTTCTAGACTACCATTCTATGCGTAGCAAATAAAGTTGAAACAGCGTTTTTTATTTACACGATATGTTGAGCTTAGAATGTCCCAAATACAATTACACGATTCAAATATTGAAAAATGAAGTAGAAATAAACTGATTCATCCTGTTTTTTTCATTTATAATCTTGTTCCTTTTCCACAGGGTTATGCAAGTGAAGAATCGCCTTCAACTACATCAAAACTGGATCAAAAATCTAGCAGGTCATCCGGCAAGCTAAATTTCAAAGCATCAAAGTCTAAATCATCGGAATTATTTAGTAAATCTATAAAGTCTAACTCAACACCTAAAAGTGACGAAGAACCCGTTTCCAGTGGCGATGAAGCTGCTTTAATGCTGTAAAATCAATTTTCCATTACGAGTAAGGTTAAAGGATGCAAGCTCAAGCGTGAAAATAAATATCTACAAGTTTAGTGTAGATAAATTTATTTTTAAACTTGTTATATAATAAACTTTATAATAATTATGGTACAAAAACTAAAAATGTATATTAAATAGCACTATTGTGGTATATCAATAAAAATTATTAATGTAGTTTAGAAAAAAAAGTTTCACCCAACACAAAAAATTCATAGTAACTGAATGATAATGAGTTAACGGCCCTCTAATCAGCATTACGTTAGCTTAAAAATACACTGCTAACACTTCAAGGATGGATGTGTGAAGTGTGATTAGAGAGGCGAGTATTAATATATCGCACATTCTTTATTTTTCTGCTTACGTAAAAACACATAAATTCTACAAAACGAAATACAATGAAAACGTATGAATACTTTGTATCAATGGTTTAATACTACACTTTCTATTTCACTATTTTACATACTTTAAATAATATTAATTTTGTAGCACAACAAATACATGTACTTAAAATTATAAAGTCTAGGAGATTATGTAATTTATTTTAGTGGACTCGGCCCTTCAAGATTCTGATGTTATTTAGAATACTTCACTGCTGTTCGTTATTCAACCCAAGGCTGTAAAAGGACAAGAAAAAATTATTCCTGTAACACAAAAACATGAACAAAGTATAGATTTGAGTTTAAGACGATTTTATAAACAAAGCAAAAATATTTTCAGAATATTTTCTCACTTATTAGTAATGTTTATCTAGTGTTGGTCTATTTCTGTGGCAGTAATGGCAGAATATGAGTCTCTCGATTTCCCAAAACTCTGATATAACTTATGCTTGTACAATGCACTAAGAGCTTCAGTGCACAGATGCTTGGAAAATCGCGTCCTAGATCTCACCCAATAAAACAATAAACAACTTATTCAACACTTATCACTTTTTAAAAATCTACAAACTTTGTAGCAACAAAAGATAAATTCTCTAACACACATAGTGATTTGTATTTAATAACCTTCTGCATACATTGTACGAGTTTTACAATTTAAAATTTTGTCACAATGTACAGTATATTTTCCAATTCCAAACTGAATATCAAATTTAATCACGTAATTATTGTGTATAAAATGAACATGCACTTGTAAGTGCTTAAGATAATACAATTAAACACTGAACTGACAGTTGATGCTACAATATATGCCTTGTCTATTCATAATACTGACAACAAAGTAAAAGAGTTACATAAAGACACTAACAAGCATGTTCATTATTTGATCGACAAGAATTTTAAGTAGTTCCAAGTGTTTATGAAAGGACAACTTTAACCCTAAAAAACGCAAAGTAAATAAAGCACCAGCAATAGAGATAATAAAAATATTCAGATTACAATGGCATTCGAGAAGAATGGAAAAATCACGAACCATGTAAAATATTGGATGGAAAAAGTTTGAAGGGTGAGAAAGAGACAACGAAAAAAATTGCAGGAAGCAGTACAAAAGGTCCTACAGGACAAAGGAATAGTTGAACGGAAAAAGAAAGTCAGGAACTTGAAAGAATGGACAATACTGATAATGCAATAGGCCTACAGTCCTGAGAAAGCTTAAATAATAATAATAAACATTTGAACTTTTTTGTTTCAATTAAAACAAGTGCAAGCAGCGCTTGTATGCTGTAGTAGGTAGTACCTTGTTTATGTCAGATAAAATAAATTAAAGTTCGTCAAATCCAGCTGGAATATAAAATCTAACAACTGTATAATTTCAAAGAACTGTTTTAATATCAGGTGCTTTGATTTCATCCATGGGGAAATACAAGAAAGATATATAGAAAGTATAAATGGGAAACTACAAAGGACTAGCATAGCGGAGGAATAGAATCATATTAACAACAGCAAATGAAACTCCATCAGCAATAAAAAAAAGGAACAAAGCAAGGGAGAAGCTACTAACAAATGACATAGAGGAAAACAAAAACGATACAGGAACAGAGAAGGATAACAAAAGAGATGTACAGAACAGGAAAGAGAAACCACAAAAGTCAGGAAATATGAGCACTAGAAGAGAAATACAAAAATAAAGAAATCCGAAATGTTTACTAAGAAGTCAAAAGAACAAAGCAAGAATTACAACCAAACACAACATACAGGGGACGAAAAAGAGAATATAGCGAAATGGAAACAGTACTTCAAAGAGACACTAACATATGAAATGGAGCAAATAAGAGAAGAACTAACAGATGCAGTATTAGAAGAGGAAATATGACGGCAAAGTCATAACCTAAAGAGATTTTTTTGTTTCCGCAATAGAGTGGTAGGCAAAACTACCTGTTCTGTCATAAACTATAACCTCAAAGTGTTGTAGTACGTTTAGTGTTTAATTGTCTTCTATCCTGTTTTTAAGTTGATTTATAATGAGCACGCCGTTATCTAATTACACCAAAGAAGAAATGCAGGCAGTGGTACGCTTTTTTCACTCAGAGGATGTGAAACCTGCAGAAATAATTCGCATAATGCAGCAGCAGCATAGTGACAGTTGTCTACGCACCACAGAAGTTTCATTCAGATACAGAGGTTTTTGAAGCGGTGCAGAATTCGTTATTCACGATACTAAAAACTGTTTTCCCCGAAGGAAACTAAAAGCTTTTGAATATATGGACTAAGTGTATAAAGTAAGGGGGGATTATGTGGAAAAATGACCTGCATCACAGTCTTGTATGTACAATTAAAATATCTGATTTATTAGAATTCCTTTTAGATTTTGACTTTCTCTTGTAGAACCACCAATAGAAGAAGACTCAGTAAATACAATCAAACAACTAAAGAACAACAGAAGCCCAGGAAAAAACAACATAAAGGCAGGGCTAATCAGACAAGGCGGAACAGCCAACAAAATTTCAATTTCAACAAGTTTAAAAGCTGAAAAAGGACTAAGATAAGGTAACCCATTATCAGCAACTCTTTTCAATTTAATTCTAAAATGGATAATAAGAAAAAGACAAATAAATAGAGAAATGACAATTTATAGCAAAAGTCAGTGTGTAGCATATGCGGATGACATAACGCCGATTACAAGATCCAAAAAAAAACTATAGAGAATAGTAAAGAATTTGGAAAGAGAATAGACGAAGGCAAAACGAATACCATATGGTAATAGGTAAGACCAGAGAAACAACAAAACATAAAAACTAAACAAGACAACAACCGTGATAAAGTGGAAAATTTTGTATTCGTAAGAACACCAGCAACAAGCAACAGTGATGGTGGTGAAGAATAACGACAAGAAATGCAAAAGGTGGCAAGCATCTACTTGCTTTAAATGATGTCTATGTTTAAAAAAAGTGTACCAAGAGTGCAAAAATTAGAATCTACACACCCGTAATAAGATCAACAGTGACTTATGCCTGTGAAAGTTTGGTCATTAACAAAGCAGATTAAACAAGGCTAGAGATACGGGAGGGTAAAACCTAAGAAGATTGTATGGGGGAAGCAAGAACAGATGATAGATGGCAAAAAAAAACAAATGATAACAAGATTGCACATCTATATGAGGAACCTAACATCATATCACAAAAAGTCAAAACTCAAAGAATAAGTTGGATAAGGCACATTGAGAGGCTATCATAGAGCAGAACCACAAAAAGATACTGAGGGGAACTAATTCAAAGTGGACGACCGAGGAGAAGATGGTTAAAATGCCGTGGAAGAAGATCCAACATGATGACAACAAGAGAAAACTAGAAACAGACAAGAATAGAAGACAACATGCCAAAAAGCTCTAGGTTTTTTAAGGCCTGCAACGGCTACTTCGTTATCGAGTTACTGATACAAAAGTAAATAAGTTTTATTTAACTGGTTCACACATTTCACTCAACCGACTTAATTTGGCCTTCAATTTTTAATTGAAAATTTACCACTGCCATTGCTCAATGAAGTTCCTTTAGCCCTCTGACCGTGGATGTTTTTTTTCCAGATGTGGTAATAACAAGGCATTCTTTTAGAAAATGGTCAAATGCATGTTGTTAAACAGAAACAAATTAAAATTATCCCTGTAGCACAATTATTTAATGTCACATTACAGAAAACTAATATGTTATGCAAAACAGTCATTCATAGCCCAACAAATACAGCAGAAAATAAATAAAAAACATATATAAAAGCTCTCTTATTACCTCGAAGCAAAATTCTGGACATTATCAGTAATTCAAGTAAATAGATTCATCATGCGTTATTTATTACAGCAATGAAAGCAACAAAAACAAAGCTCACATTACTTGTGATCAAAGACATATACTATAATGTTGCCATACATAAGGTGTTGGGAGCGCCGATTCCTTATAACTTATCAAAAAATTAAATTGCGAAATTTTTACCAAGATATAAGAAAAGAAAAACCCAATACTATGAAGAGGGGGAGGGAGGAAATTATGCACGGTTGGGTACAACACTTTGGGAGTATGTTATATGATGCGGAACAAGAAGAAGAAGAAGGGGATACGGCGAACTAACAGAAAATAAAAGTGGATAAAACAATGAAACCGGAACTAGATGAAATAAAAGAAATAATAGGGAAAATGAGGAATAATAAAAGTCCAGGAGAAAGTGGGAAAATGTCAGAATTGATAAAAAATGGGAGGGGGGGGAGGAACTGCACAGAGTAATACACATGAAATAGTAGCAAAAGTCAGGGAGAAAGAGGAAATACCAAGCAGGTGGGAAGAAGCAACACTATGTACAATATATAAAAAAAGAAGTAGATCAAAATCCCAGAATTATAGAGGGATTGCACTCCTAAATGTAACATAGAAGGTCATGGCATCTAACATAAAAGAGAGATTAACAGAATCTGCAGAAAGAATTATACAGGATTACCAAGCAGGATTCAGATTGGGAAGGTCAACGGTGGACCAAACACATACACTAAGAGACAAGGAAAGCAAAAAACTGTTATGAGTGCAGAACTCCGATGTACACATTATTAATAGACTTTATGGAAGCGAACGATTCGGGGAATAGGAGAAAAGTATACGAAATAATGGAAGAATTTGGGATACCACCAAAAATAATAAGATTAGTAAAAATTACACTGAGAGGAATGAAATGTAAAAGTGAAAACTGCAAAATAAACAAAGGGTTAAGGCAGGGAGACTCACTATCCACAGTATTACTTAATTTATTTCTAGAGAAAGTGGTCAGAGAAAGCAAAATAAACACCACAGGGACGATATATAATAAAGGACACCAGTGCGCAGCATATACAGATGATGTGGGACTAATAGCTACATTAAAGGAAGAACTTAGCAATATCACAAGAAAAATAGGCGAAACGGCTGCAACTGTGGGATTGAAAATAAGCGAGCAGAAAACCAAGTATATGATAATAGGACCCACAACACAACAACAAAGGGAAGAACGTGTGCTAGCAATAACAACGGAGGAAGGGAAAATTTAAGGTTTGAAAAATTGGAAAGATTCAGCTACCTAGGTTCAGTGATACGTGAAGACGGGGGAATCAGTGAAAAAATAAGAGCAAGAATAATTACTGCAAACAGAAGTGCAATAAGTTTAAGATCAGTGTTTAACTCAAAAGGGTGGTAGTATGGGAGAGGTGTATACTAAGAAGAATTTTTGGTGGAAAACAAGTGAACAAACAAAGAGCTATATGACCGTTTTAGAGAACACAACATTACGAACTGTATTAAAGCCCAGAGAATACACTGCTTGGGACATGTGATGCATCAACCAGAGGAGATAAACACAAGAAGAGGAGGACCCTGAAATGGATGGAGCAGGTGGAGCAGGATCTCAGGACATTGGATATGCAGAGATGGAAAAAGATAGCAATGGACAGGAGGAAGTGGAAGAAAGTGGTACACCAAGCCTTGGGCCACGAGAGCCTGTAGTGCTTTATTATATATTATGAACAATTCGATAACAATGGACAGTCGGGAAAATGTTCCCTTTTAATTTTTTATTTGTTTTAGCCCTTTGAATTGTATCCCCTAACGAGCGTCAATTTTTAGACATTCTGTGTACTGATTTTATTACATACCACATGATATTCAATTTTTTTATAAAAATTTCCATAATGTAACCCTATTAAATGCAGAAAAGACCCCCCACCCTGTTTAATGTTATATATGGTTTACTAAGGCTACTACACGGAGACCCTTTGCGAAACGCCATTTTTAAAATCTCAAAATCTGAATCAGAGAAAATAAGTCCCTGTTTAGGATAATAATAAAAAAATAAGTTTTACCTATTGTATAATAAAAACCTTTTCATCATTCTGTACAGATTAGAGTATTTTCTAGTTTCATAAACTTCCATGTTTTTCCTGACATTTAATACATAATACATGAAGACATAGCACACTATTGCCTCATAAACAATTCAAGTGAGAGTTTTTATTATTTATATTTTTAATGCTTACCAGTAATTCCAGCGATGGCTTCCGATGCCGAATATTTAACATCAACATCTCCATCGACATTAAGTTTGTCCAGTACCGGTTTGACCTGTGGTTGGATGACAGCTTGATCTAACTGCGGCGCGATCTTTTGCAGAGTTTTTGCCACATTAAATCTCACATTTGCAACTTTGTCATTTGCCATGCTAAGAACTGTGGGCAGCAGTAGCCTAGTGGTGATGTCACTACCGCAAGCTTCCGCTAGGACGTTTATACAGAACAGACACGTCATTCGGTACAGGTAATTTTGGTCTCTCGACATGGCTAGAACTTTTGGAATTATCGTGTTTTCTGCCCATTCCGCCCCGAATTGATCTACTAACTTCTTCAAATTTAATGTCGCCGCTTCTCTGATTGCAAACACGTGATCCATGAGCCAGGTCATGCAAAGGGCGTTTAGTTTTTCATCGAAGAACTCCTGTCCCAACTGGCCTGCTAACAAGGGCATGTATTCGATAATGGCGGATCGCACCCGCCACTTTGAGTCTTCAGCGAGTTCGACGATTGCCGGTAGAAGAGACTGCGACAGTTGCTGGATGCCGATAACTTCATTTACACAATCTAAATTAGAGATGATGTTTAATCGAACTTCGGGGCATTCGTCCTTCAGTTGTGATAAAAACAAGGGCAGTAAGTGCTCAATTGTGTTATGTCGACCTAGAATCGGACTCAAGCCCATGATTACGGACGCGAGCGCCGATTTAACGTGTTGATTTGGGTCTGAAACTAATTCTTTTACGCATGGTAAGATGTTGTTCATAATTATGTTTTCTTGATGAGGTTTGTCTAGGTTTTGACAGAAATCTTTCACTTTGTTTGCGGCTGCTGCCCGCACTTCCGCTTCCGTATCTTTTAGAAGACTCTGAAACGCTGGCACCAGGTCGGTCCTGGTTATCTCTGGCCCTACCGCCTTCTGAAGTTCAGTGAATTTATCTGCCACCATGTAACGTACTCGCCAAGATGTGTCCCCTGTAGAAATTGATAATGCTCGTAAATTATAATCATAGAGTTCTTAACATTTAACAAGCTAACATATTGCGTTGTAAAGATGGTCGAAGGGCGAACCTTTTTACCGTTACACCCAAATGGCTTTACGAATTGGGGGACTCCCAGTTTGACAAGCGATTTTTGTTATTGAACAGGGTCCACATGAGGGCATACATGCGCGTTGCCAGCGAATATTGTTTCCGTGCAGTGTCACTGGCATGCGCAACTGTTCACCGGGCGTTGAAAACACAGAGGAAATGCTGTGCACACATTCGCTCCATGAACAGTAAATCAACAAATTACAAAAGGAAATATGGGGTAACGTGTGTCCTGTCTCGACGCTTTTGAAATAGTTCTAAAAGTATTCGTAACGTGCATGCTCCAGGTGTTTACGGCTGGTGTGAACGGGACAAAATATACGTGTCCGGAAACAAAAAAAAACAAACATGGTCAACTAGGCGACGGCGAATGGGCGATGGTCATCTGGGCGACGAAATAATAGATCAAGTATGCAACAGATTAGGTTAACTTTTTATGTTTTTGTCGTCCAATTAACCGTCTTCTACTTGGCTATGGCTAGTTGACCATCGCCCAGTTGCCCGTCGTGCACCGATAAAAACATTTGCAGTGCAAGTATGTCCTCATATGGACCCGGTTTTGGGATGCCCGACATTCCACCATGCATAGGTCAGTCCCGCCATTGAATCCAGGTTACCTCTAATAGCGGCTAAAGTAGAAAAAGGGCAGACTGGTAAAAATTCAGGCCGCATAACCGACTTTGGAAACCCGCTAGGGATAACACAGCAATATCTCAATAAGGTTTTTGCAAGTGTGCAATCTATTATCGATCTATTGAACCTTAAAATTACTGCTACGGGTTTTTTTTTGGTGTTGCTACTTTTAGACACCGGCGTTTCGATGTTCTTCAATCTGAAGATGAACTTCTAATATTTATTATAAAACTCGTTCTATAAAGTAATAGTAAAGTGCGTATGGGTACTGTTTGCGGGGATATCGACAGCCACTTTCACCCTATTTAAGGTGGTTAGTGCCATGGCTTACTAACCCAGGGGGATCGGCGGTTTAGGTATTCTCCGAAGTACCGGGATAGCAGCCTGTGAGCGTAGTAGTTACGGATTGTTGCTTAATACTGGTTGACCAGTACTCGCATTTGTCCCATGCTCCCATGGGTCTATTAAAGAGGATGAACCGGAAATGTCTGCGTGAATTTGCAATACTCCAATCCTCGCTGTACACTATTCTTTTTTACAATTTTCTAGAGAGTCGGCAAGTAACATCAAAATGTTTCCAGTGCTTTTTTCCCGCTGGAATTCATAACTCCTAAACACGCTCCGAGTTTGATCCGATTTCGAATCAAACGCAAATTTTTAGTCTAGAAAAGCTTTTTCTAGCTGAAAAAATTTATTTTTAGAAGCTGGCGGGTCATCTGTTTTGTGGTCGAGTCTCACCCAGTGGTTTTGAAACTTTTTGGCCTTTTTAAATACAGAATTATGCCGCGAACCGCTTAATTTCAATACCTTGTAAAATTTTAACAAAGGGTGATTGTTTAAAATTTAGATTTATTTTCTTGAGCAAAAAATATAATCTCATTTAGTTTATAAAAATAAATACCAATAAAGTTCTGAAAAACATAAAACGATTAAAGTTTGTAATTTTTAAAATAACGTCATTTGCCTGACATCATAGTCCTTTTTTTCTAGAAATACTTGTAAATACACCTAATCATGTGTTCGGCCTAAGGGGATACATACTTTAATATTACCATAAAAACTTCACGAACAATAACCTACAAAATCTGTTGTTCCATTTTACTCCTTGAGGCTAAGGCCTGTATGACATGGAACAGAATTTTGCACAAAATTCTATCTGTAAGCATGCGCACAAATAGGTGCAAATTTCGGTGACATCTGTGAGAAAACTATCAAAATAATCATTTTAATGTAGATAAAGTAGAAATCTATCAAGGTTTAATAATAATTGTTTACTTTTGTTTACATAATCTCGAATGTTGTTTATCTTTTCGTGGCTTGTATTATTTTTGCGTTTTCGGGAAGGTTTTTTTTTGTGTTTATAAGTTATATTAAGTTTGTGTAGAATGGCTAGCGTTGAGAGATTTTAGGTGGTACACGTGGTAAAACACTTACGTCTTCGCCCTTTGTGATCATTGATGAACATTAGAAAGTGCTCGTTTGCACATCGATTTGGCGTTGTTTCTGAACAATATATTGTAGACTTTAGAGCAGGAGCTACAGAATTTTGTATAAAATTTTGCTGTATAACACGTCACAAAATTTTATAAAAACACTGTCAACAAAATTCTGTGCCTAATATGAAACGACATAATTTTGTACAAAATTCTGTCTGTGCGCATGCGCAAATAGGTCCAAATTACGTTGACATCTGTGAGAAAACTGTCAAAATAATCATTTGACTGTGGAGAATGTAATATTCTATTAAGGTTTCATAATACAAGGTTTGTGCATAGGTTAGTAACGCTTTTATTTATTTATTTTAATTCAACACCAATGAATGAAGGGCGTGAGTGAGGTAAGAGTAAGAGCGGTAGCGTCGGCGCGGCGGCATAAACACGTGGTAAAACATTTACCTTTGCTCTCCGTGATCATTGACGAATACTAAAAATTACGACGCCGATTATGAAGAGAATTCGGCAGATTTTAGAGCATGAATATACAGATTTTGCACACAGAATTCTGTATGACACGACACAAATTTTTTTAAATCAACACAGATGAGATGCCAATAGAAGTCACGTATCAAACAACTATGATGTTTCACGTTCCTGCCCCGTAATTTTAACAAAATTTCCTACTATAACTATAAATTTAGTTATTATTTTGCAGTGCACCAACAGCTACATTAACTTTGTTTCATGATTTTTATGGTTGGTTTGCGATGGAAACAAGAAACACCTGAGAACTGTAGAAATGTATTGGAAAATTATCAAAAATGTATACGTACCAGCACATTGTCGTAGTGTGGGCATTACAAGTTGTTCTACATCTTCTTGGGGTAAAAGTGTTGCAATATTCACACATGCCTCAACAGCTAAAAGCCTAACAGAATCCTAAAAACAAAAATTAATTACAGTTACAATAGTAGCGGTAGGAGTAGTAGTCTCCAGAATGGAATTTGAATGTTTTGAGAAAATGAAATTTACTAAACAAAATTGTGATATTAAATTTAACTTTTACTGAGACACCTAAGGAAATACGGTTAATTGAATATTTTTACTATTTAAAACAAGTTATTATTAAACATTAAATAGTGTTAGTGAAATTATAGCTGTTATCCAAGAATTTATAATATATTTAACTTTTTTTTTTCATAAAACATGTATTTTAATGTCTATTCAATAAAGAGGCCGCCTGCTTATAGTAACTTAGACATTTGATTTAGATGTGATAAACCACAAACAGTCCCTTAAAAAAAAACAACCCAAGGCCTTTTCATTTGTTGTTTTTTAGTCCTAAGACACATTTGGAAATTTCGCAATTTAAATGCACTTTGGGCAGCATACGGCAGGCAATGTATTTCTTATGGAACAATCCTGTACAGCGTTACCGGTTCCGTATACCACCCTATAAGCCTGTTATAAGGTTGAGTTTGTTTATATCCAACTTTTTCCAACAATTAACTGTTTCACGTGTAGTCAGTCTACATATTAACGCATTTTAAATTATTGAAATTATTTAATTCTATCTATTTAAAATATTTCTCTAACATTATTTAAAGAGGGAATTCTTACAAGTTGTTGAAACTTTTAAACTGAAGTTTAACAAACATATGATAGAAGATATTGCAGAAAAATTATATGTGAATGTACTTCGGCTACCGCCTTATTACTGTGATTTAAATTCTATTGAAATGGTGTGGAGCCAAGTATAAAGATATGTCGCTTCAAAGAACACCACTTTTAAAGATGAGGACTCAGATAACTGGGCTAATTATGTATGCCACGTAAAAAAATTTATGTGGGAAACAGGGAAATATGATGGACAATATTGAACCTATTATTATTAATGTGAATAAGGACAGCGATAGTGACTGATTACAGTGAACCATATGAATAAGTTGTACAACTGCGTAAATTGTGTTACTTAGGTACATAAATATAATATTTATAACCATACGTGTAGCTACAATTTGAAAGCCTAAACAATTATAATCGTAAAATTTGTACAAATACAAAAAATGGGGTTTAAATTTTTGCCATTATAAACAAGTAAATGTTGGTGCAGGAAGCAAAGGAAGCGGCAACAGACAAAAAAGTGTGGCGTAAATTCGTGTATAGTGAATAATAAAGGGTAGTGAGTGAGTACCGTCTTACAGTGTCTAAATGGAAATAAAGTAGTGCGCGTTACTGGCAACTTAATACAGTTTTAGTATAACATATCCCTACACCAATTTGGTAAAAGGGAATTCGATTATATATATATAAATGTTGGTGCTACTATACTATGAGGTCTATCTTTAGATTGTGATCTACCGTCACTTTACTACTACTGTAGTATACGGTCTACCATCGTATTACTACTGCAGCACTTTGCGGAATATATATTACGGTTAACATGTTCAAGAACAAATATTGACTTCAATAGAAGAAAAATGTAGGGAAACAATTTATTTTCAAGTTTCACTAATACACATTATCTGCATACTTGTCTAATATCATCCAAAAATGCAACAAACAAGCCATCAGCCTCATTCCTTAATAACTTCCAGCAGTAGTGGTCTAAATGAGACTAGAAAAGCTGATGTGAAACGTCCCTCATTTTTTTCAAAATTCGTATCTACCGCATCCAGTCCAGATCTTTCGATTCCTTGAGTATGGGCTCCTGTCACCAGATCTATATAATTCTGCCATGGTTCACGGTGTGATGTTGGTAACCGAGTTGATTCAAATTTCCATATGCTGGCCACTTGTCGGAATGAATAACTGATCCCAACTCAGTTTCCCGTTGGATTATTGGCACCAAAGTAGCACTGTCCCGCCACTCCACCAAAAAATAGCGACAATCCCAGGGGCCATCGATTCTTCAACCATGGTTGCTGTTGTTTTGAACTTCAGCGTCGCTGTCTTCAGATTCTGCAGCTTTGTCGCCGTTTAACATCCAACCACGATTGTATTTTCGACGACCAGCAAATCAGGCTTCATCAATTTGGATGGGGCTATCTATGGTGCCTATCATCTGCCCTTTTCCGTCACAAGACAACACTGCATACTTCTCGGCACATATTATACCAATCAGTGCTGGTATTCGGAGATTTCCCCATAAGTGCTGCTGCATTGAATGAATGAATGGCTTAACACCCCATGAAGAGGTTTCGCCGCTTTCCAAGAAGAGAAAGAAAGAGAAACGAAGCTTTCTAGATCCTTTTTTAATTTGGGGGATCGGTCCCTGTCCGGTCTTCATTCTATTTGATGGCTTATCTTGTTCCACACTTTCTTATTTTTGACCTTCTTCTTTCATTCCTATTCCTATATTCAGCAAATCATGTTTCACTTAATCTATCCATCGACTATGGCCTTCCTTTTTACTTTCCCATACCTTATAGGTATAGGGTAAGTATTGAAATCATGAAAATTTTCGAAATCGAGATTTTAACGGATATATCCGTTTTGGGTCTCTAGGAACCCAAAAAAGTGGTTTTTAAAAAATGTCTGTCTGTGGGGTGGGTACGTATGTACGTATGTACGTACGTATGTGACGCTCCTACAGCCGAAAGTATTGCTCCGATTTTGATGCGCTTTGGAATGCGGGGGTGTATCGAAAATTCATCGAAAAAATAAGCTTTTCAAAAAAATCCGAAACCGGAAGCGGAAGTTACGCATGTTTTTTTGGTATCACTTTTTTCGTGATTACAATTTTGAAACTTTTATCGCGGATAACGATAGAGGGTCATAAGACAAATC